>PVJH01006563.1:0-100733 GCA_004026705.1 Nesogale talazaci | reverse complement strand
GACCTCCAGGGAGCTATTTCTCTCTGTAGTGCCTCCAGATGAGGTCATCCATGTGTGACCTGATTGGCAGAGTAGGCTTCACCCCTTTGCAACTAGTCAGGAGATTATGTCATTGCCATAGGTGGTTTGCTTGCTCATAATCTATATATGAGTACATCTTAAAAATAATCAGAGGAGGCCTTGCTTCTCTCACGTTCACATTTTTTCAGGGAAAGGAGATTAGTCAGTTTCTGTCTTATAGTACCATTTCATCATCACCGATATCAACACATTCAGACAAGGGTGCTCAGTAGACCTGAATGGAAGTTAAAATCCAGAAATGTGAGTGGATCTCAGTCTCAGAGGAGGTGATTTCTCTTCTGTTGGTGGGTAAGCTAATCGACCATTGGAAAATATTCTTAATGTTACTTACATAGATGTCCAAGTGGAGAATATGCCCTATGTATCATGTTCCTAGCCAGGCATTTTTGGCCAGATTTCTCTCCAGGTCTCATGACCCAGACCATGTGCTATCAGCAACTGAGATTTTGGCCTGCATCCTCTTGAGGTGCACAGTATCCTTAAGAGGACACGCTAAAAGGATCTGCTGTGGTAACCTCCCAAAGTGAATGGACTTTAACACACAAAGATTTGGAGAGATGATGACAGCAGATTAACATGATAAACCTGGTTTGAATGGGTATCAACTTGTCATGTGATCACCCTCCTAATATGCTTTGAGCTTGATCTGGTTTTCGACATTTTCTGGGTTTTTTTTTTGATATTGGACTTTGTCTATTGTATTTTGCCATTGTGTCAAGCCTTCCTGAATCATTATTATGTGTTTTTCTATGTTTCTTAGTATATGAAACCCAGAATTGATGTCCCTATAGCATCAGTAGCTAAAATAAGAGCCCTGAGGGTTATGACGGGGGGAAGAAGGGAGGCTGAGAGAGGAGGCATTAAGGGAGGGCTGATATCAATGATTTAAAGAAGGAAGACAATGTTTCAAAACTGATTGTGGTAGCCATTGTACAATACTGCTTGATGTGATTGAACTCTGGAATAGGATGAAGCAGCTAATAAAACGGTTTTGGGGGCTGAGCCCCAGTGGCAGAATGGTTGTGTGCGGGACTGCGGCCCACTGGGTTGGAGGTTCAAATCCAAGGCTGGGTCTCCTACTCCCACTAACAGAGGGCAGTGATGCCCCCCCAAAAACCAAAAACCAAACTAAACATAAAATGGTTTTTAAAACAAACAAACGAGAGTTGTAGCAGAGTAAAGAAGTTAAATACTTAAGATTGATGGTAACTAGTGTGAGAAGAAACAAATGACTACTTGCCCTAGGTTATTGGTTTGGAATTCATTGGATTTTGGTTCAAATCTCCTGCTTTGAGGGTGCTCAATAATTGAATTTCTGGCAGCCCCCAGTCAAGGCACTGCTGTAGCAGTTGTTGAATGAGCTTCAGATAAAATTTTAATTGAATGTGCTACCAATGATATCATTCTATAATTTGAGGATTCTGTTGGGTCCTCCCTCTACTTGGATGCAGTGATTACAAATAAGTATTTATTCCAGTCAGTGGGCTAACTAGGTGTCTCCCCTGCTTCCTAGAAAAGACGAGTGAGGACTTACAGTGATTCACCAGCTTGTTGAAATATTCCACTTGGTACTCTTTCATTTCTTGGAGACTTATTTTTAGTTGATGCTTTCAACCAAACATCTTGGGATTCTTCCTTCGGTACCACTTTAATTATATATTATTGACTAAATCAGTGACATTTTCAATAGAATTACCATTTGTCCCCATGAGAATGATTTATAAAATTCCCTAAAAGAATGATTTTGATATTTCCAAAGTGAACCCGGGATACATATTAAATATATGAGCAGGGTTTGAGCTTGCACTTAATTGTAAACACTAACCAAGAACAATTAGTTCTTATGATGTAGTCTTTCTTTCCCTCATCAGAACACTGAAAATATGAATGCTGTAGCAATGTTGGGTGAAAAATTTAGATGCTGCCCAGCTATCATAAATAAGAACATATGGCTTTTTAAAGGCTCTGCTGAAAACAAGTAGTCACCTAAGTGAGGTGTTAAAGAAGTCAAAATGGAAAAAAACACACCAGGGTGCAATCCAAGGATTTTAAGTAATGAAATCCAAGGCCAGAGAAAGGAACTGTAATAGAGTTTACATTTTTGAGTACTTGGTTTATAGAAGGCTATGGAGGCCAGTGAAAGCTCCAAATCCATTTTCAGGTTCCCCACATGGATTAAGCCTCTTGAGAACCCCTCTTGACTATTGACCAGGGATGTGCAGCGTCGTGCCATCAGAGTGCCCTGGAAAGTGAATTAATGCAGATATAGTTAATGCAGGTAGTAAAATTTAACACCTTATATTTGTGGTCCCTTTTAATCCATTTTAAATTTGTCTAATTTTTTATTACTTTTACTTTCTTGCTAATTGAAGTTTTCCTGTGTTTTCTTTTGTTATTTTGGGTAAGGATTATGCAGTCTTCTTTATATGAAATCCAGATTATTCAATAGAATAACTTTGTTAAGAGTTCCGTAGGGTTATGGCAGGAAAGGTTGGAAGGATAGGCAAACTAATAATAATGAGCATACAAATGGAGAAAATATGCTACAACTGAGTATAGTAATATGTAAAATGTTTATACCATTGAAATGTATAGTGTGTAAATTATTTGTCAATAAAACTAAATACAAAATCAGAACCTAACTTTAGGGGGGAAAGCATTATCAAAAATTGACCTTATATCCTGTCTTTCTTTTTTCCATATTTTACAAAAAATATTATTAGTATTTTGTTTGTTTTGTTTTGTTTTGGAGGCATCACTGCCCTCTGTTGGTGGGAGTTGGAGGCCCAGCCTTGCTGCTAGATTTGAACCTCCAACCCAGTGGGCCGCAGTCCCGTGCACAACCACTACGCCACCGGGGCTCAGCCTATTATTAGTATTTTATCAGCCAATAGACCACCTATTCAATGAATGTTTACTGATTGTCTGTACTGTACCAAAGGCGTCCTGTTGGTACAATGCTAAAGGAATTTGCTATAAACTGAAATGATGGTAGTTTGGTTTCCACTAATGGTTCAGAGAGAAAGGCCTATGCTATGATCTGCTCTCAGAAAGATTATAGCCCAGGAAACCTATGGTGCAGTTATACTGTGCTTTCATGTGTCAGAATCAACTTGATGTTATCCCCAAGCCATATGATATGTACCAAATGGTGTGTTAGATGCTGTACAAAGAGGGGAAGCAAGAGCAAATGTGGCCCTTGCCCTCTTGCAACTTAAAATCGATGGTAGGATTCTGGTATAACCCAACATTTACACGAATAGAGTTAAACTGAAGAGAAGATAAATGTTTTGAAGGAGATGCCTGGCGCTACTAACAGTAAATGGACTGCTCTTCTCCTTTACCAGGCAGAGTTCTGTCCTGTTCTCTCCAACTTTGCCTCTTTCATTCATGTCCTAACTTTCCAATGTCTTCCTTTCTCTTGGTTTCCAAATTTGGAATTTTAATATTCAGTAATTATGAATTGCATGTTTGAACAATTTCAGATTGAAAAGTTGGTAGAATTTTCTAATTTCTTCATGGTTAGTATGAGCGATTGCTGTTTAAATTTAAATAATAGCTGTGTTAACTGACTTTCAATATAAGCAAGCCAATATTAGTATAACAAGTGAAATTGTACTTCAAGATATATCTGAAATATTACTTGTGATGATGATTGCAACACCATTTTTCTTGAATTTGTGATCCATGGATTAGTATACAATATGATTCTCTTATTCAAAATGGCCAATACTAGTTCATTTCTGCTCACCAATGTGTAGGATATTGATTGTTATGCATTCCACTTCATTTTTGATGGTTTCTAGACTTCCTAGAACCATATGTCATATCTTCCACATGTTGATTACTCTTTGATCTTCCAGCTCTTTCTTTTCACTTTGAGTCAAGCCAAGAAAGGTTTCAAAAGCTTTGCTCCATCTAGATTGTTAAGCTCACCTCTATTTTGAGGTTGCACTTCTTCCCCGGTCACATTTGGTGTGCATTTCAACGTGAAGGGCTCATCTTCCGGCACGATATTTGGCAATATTCCATTGTTATTGATAAGATTTCCAGTGAACAACCTCTCAAAACAAGACAGATTGTTCCCTTTTTGTCATCTATTCTCCCTCAAAAAGCTCCACTTAGGTCTATTTACCCCGGATGTCCCTGATGGGGTTTGAAGGACAGCTGGCAGAGCTTCTAATAGGAAGGCAACACAAAAGTCACCACTGTATCACACACTGAAAGATGAGTCGGGGTATGGGTAGCCTGGGTGAAAAGTACTTCAGGTTTTGTAAGAATTCTCTGAGGTCGATTGTTGTCAAAACTGTAGTACTATTTCCTGACCACTGAAAATTCTTAATCTGAGCATGCTACCCTTCTGTGAGTGCTATACAAGAAAGCATGCACCCTTTAGACAGAGAACTGGACTCTTTTTCTTCTAACTCCTCCCTCCATTCTGTGGTTCTCTGATATATGATTACAAGTAACCTCTCACATTCATTCAATGTCTAAAAAAACCCAAATATCAAAACAGTAAATTGCCTATAATTCAAACAGATCTGTTCACACTTTAAATTATATTTTTAATTTAAAAATATATATTTGAAAGATCTTGGTTGCAAGGCATAAAGCATGGTTAAAAGTCAGAGTCTATATTGTGTGATAGCTGACAAATATCAGATAATAGAAATAACAAATCATCCCCGCCTTCCCAAAGCTTTCTGGAGCTTTATTGATGATTAACTTTAAAAAATGAGCACACTAGAAATTTCAGTATATGTAAAATAAGCAGGGAAGTATTGTCAGTGTGTATTTCTGACTGGATTGTGGGTAGAAAATTGATAGTTACTTTGTTAGCAGGAGGTGTTATTAATGTGCTCAGCCTGCAGGAAGCAAAGCTCGGAACAACAGCAGAAAAGCGCATTATCCCATAACAAAAACAACAACCGTTTTTGAAGGGAAAAATGAGAACTGCATTCTGGAGGATAAATCTGTGAGGCCTCTTTTATTGGCATGATTCCAGGAAAGAGTAGATCAGATCTTTTGATTCTGACAAAAAGCCTGGTGGCACAACCCTCAAGTGCTCACCTGCTCACTGACAGTCCAACAGTCCACACCCAACAGCTGCTCCATGGGCAGCTGCTCCAGTAAACACTTACAGTCTTGAACAGGATAGGTTCGCGCCACTCCCTGTCCTGTCCGACTGCTTTGAATCCAAATCCTCTCCAAAGCCATGGGTTTGGTTTCATTTTGACTCTATTCGGCCAGCAGATAAAAGGAGTAGCTATGACTGAGAGAATTTTGACGGTCTGAGGCTCTTTTGTTTCTATTACCCAACTCAATTATTAAATTGAATTTGCATAATTTTATTCGTCCCTTTTAACAATCTGGATATAGCAAGGCTTAAAAACAACCATTAAAATGAGATTTTGAATTGTAATGAAAAAATACAACTAAGAAAAAAGTATTCTATGCATACTATATTTTCAATTACTAAAACAGGAATATTTCCACACATTTTCATTAGTACATTTTAATGCATAAATACTATTTCCCAGCTCATGCCTTCTGTACCCTCACTTTGAGACCTAATTTATGTGCTGATTTTTTCCAAATGTCTGTCGTGACTCCAATCTTTCCCACCGGGCTTCAGACTTAAATGTGCAACTGGCTACTTGAACTCTCCCCTTGAATTATGAGCTTTATATGTTGGTACTTTCTGTGGCATAGAAAGTAGTTTAACAACTATAGGACAAATTTGAAAAGAATATATTAGAAAGTAAAGCTTCATCAACCTTGAAAGCATATTGAAAACTTTAAGTAGCTAAAGTGTATACTGTTCTATCTTTTTTAAATAAGCTGTTCTATCTTAATATAGGTCCAAGAAACAGTGCTCCAATAGATAGAAGTGCTATTCAGTAGTAAAATCACACATATTGAGTTCACATCAACATTCAACCCCATAGGTACGACCCTCAGGAGAGGTGGCACTAAGGAAAGGGGCAGAGGGTGGGGTCATGAAGTGAAGGGAGTGGTGGTAATCAGCAAATTTTCATTCCTGAAAGCCAAAGGGAATGGAATAGCTGCAGAGACTGTAGTGTGCTTTGCCTTGTAAAAGCTCTACTTGGTAACAGGTAGTGAGAACACCTCACTGAAACTCATTTTAAGGAATTAAATTTTTGTGATGGTCTATTTTTTTTTTAAAAAATTGAAATACATGTAAGTTAATAGAAAGCAGTTCCAGTAGATGTGCACATTTGCCTCGAAATATGGAATAAAAGAAAATAATTTTAAAATTACCTTTTCCTTTTATTGTGTTCACTGATTAAAACTATACTGAATACCATATGAAACCAACTTGGGCAAATTACAAGTCTCAGTTGTGAAATCGGGAGACGAGTTCATCTGAAATGAGTACTCTGTTGATCAAATGAGAAAAGATAGTAAAAAAACATTATTTCCACATCGGGTATAGCTTGGCCATTCAGAAAGCGTTACTCTATTTCATCCTCAGAAGAAAAGAAACAGAGTATTAAAAAAATATCAGCGAAGGGAGCACATAAATTAATACCTTGGTGTAAACCTCCCCAACAAATTTTTATGAGTTGTTAGAAAGCAATGATAATAATGAAATTTATCTGTTTCTGTGACTATGTGATATTAAGTTTTTTATATATAGTCATTTATCATTTCTTTTTGTATATTTATTGAACATACTGTTTCCACTTAAACAGAAATGATAAATGACTTTAATATCTTAATATAAAATATATGGTGATAACCATTATGTTTATTAAAACAGCAAGTAATAGGAGATCTTCTGTTAGTCAGCCAATGAGGATGTCTCAATCACTTATTTATGGCTAAATAACTTTTCTGAATTAACTAATTTCTATGGAAGATGGTGATTTGTCTGCTACTGACTTAATCACTTATTATTTGCTTTAGTCTATTAAACTAAACACTTTTGGTGTCTCAAGTAGTAGATTATATTACAACTTCATATATTTCAGCAGACCATCTTAATGCTGCTTGCAATTCAGTTCATGTTAAACTCTAAATATATACACAAGCAATGATTTTTTTCTCTGTTTCCCTGGTGGCTAATACTATAATTTGCAGCTTTAATTACATGGTATAGCTTTTAAACCATTGCCATGGGATTGAATCCAACTCACAGAGACCCTACAGGACAGAATAGAACCGCTCCTCGGGGTTTCTGAGAGTGCACATCTTCACAGGCACTCACAATCTCATCTTCTATGCAGGAGCCCCTGGTGGACGTTTGAACCATCAACCCTTAAGTTGATGCTTAATATATTGCTTAATCTACCAGTGATACTTCTATTGCTCATAAAGACCTTAGTATTTTTCATTTCAAACCTAGAAATTTTCCCCGTTTACTTTTTTAAAGCATAAAATGATTCTATTCTTAAATTTAAGTATTCTCTACCCTAAAAAAGACATTACCCTACAGTCTATTTTGTCATTTTTTCTTCTGAGGGATAAATTAATGTATGCATATAAAATGTAAATTAGGTCTGTATTTTATTCGGCATTTTAACCTTCACATAGATATTTAAAAGTATGTTACTATTTTGAGTGAAGTAACATACATACTTCACTTATGGACAGAAAGTGTAAATCCAAACTCCAAACTCCTAGCCATGGAGTCAAGATGTTCAGACTGTGACTGTTTTTTTTTTTTGTGGGCATCACTGCCCCCTGGTGGGAGTAGGAGGCCCAGCCTTGCTCCTGGAGAGCTGCTACTGGATTTGAACTGCCAACCCTGTGAGATATGTAATAACATGTCCTCACTGTTTACATTTTATGCTAGTATCATGGAATATAAGATGATATTCAAATTTCTTCTATTTTAAGGCCGCTTATGTCATTAAGGACATATTAGATCAAAGGGAAAACTAATAAGCATTTTTAGAAGCATAAATTAATCTTATTAGTATACCTTCTGTGTAACTCCTATTCCAGTACATTCTATATGACAACAACTCTATGAATAAGGCAGATCATGTTTTACATCTGATCATCTAATTGCTTTTGACCTGGTACTGGCTCACAGAGATCGAGTTGGACAAGATAGACCTGCCCTTGTGGATGTCTAATTTTGTAATCATTTATGGGAGTAGAAAGCTCGCTCTTTCTCCTGAGAAGCATCTGGTGGTTTCCAACTGCTGGCCTTGCAGGTAGCAAGCCAATGCATAACCACAATGCATAACCACAAAGGAACACAGGGTTCCTTTTTTATAGATGATAAAAAGGACCAAAGAGTGCTAAAGTTTAAACCACATTCCTGTCACAAATCAGAAGAGGTAACTATAAAATAGGATGCCCAGACTGGCGATTCTCTCATGCAGACTATTTCTAAAGGACTGCTTTGGGCAGTAAGAGCTATGCTGCTTACTTTTGCCTGTTTTACTCACTAACATTTCAGGGGTGGATGGACTTGATCCAAATGTATATTATTTCATAAAGAAATGATAATTGATTCATATTGTTTGAAGTGAGGATTCTCGGTGCATGCTGAAAGTTGATTTGTGATGACTAATGTCCTCATTTACCTGTGCCTGTAGCAGGTATTTTGTCTTGTTTGGCTCCATATACCTGAAATGGAGCTCAGAACAATACCGTGGAAGGTTAGTAAGTGGCCTAAGACATACCTTCATATCAAATAATGTGTCCAAATGAAAACAAGTTAGAGGACAGAGTAACTGAATTTGAACCAAGAAGCCTGGCAAGAGTATCACAGTGAACCTGCAGTTTTAAAATTTTGAATTAATTTTCTACAAGGGGCTATGAATGAAGCTGAACCCACAAAGAAAACCTGTTAAAAGGATCACCCACGATGGGTCAACTAGATTCTGAGCACAGTAATACAATAGACAAGGCTAAAATATGATAGTAAACAAAATAAGACAGATCAGGTTGCTCCAATCATAGAACATACAAACTAATGGAGACTCCAAGACAAATAAACAGGAAAACAAATATATACATAAGATCATTTCAAGGGGATAATATATATATATATTTTAAAATAATATAGCATGTACTATGCTTGGGTAGGGAAACAGATTTTATAGGAGAGGTTTTTTTTTTCTTTCATAACCATATTATTGGGAGTTTATATAGATAGCATATCATTCCATAGTTAAAACACATCAAGAAGTATTTTACAATTGCTACCACAGTTTCAAAACATTCTGTGCCTTCTTGAACTTGTTGACATTAACTTCCTTTTACACCCACCCACTGCTAGCACTGTACCTTTCAGCAAACCTTATTCTACTTGCTGTCCCTATAGGTACATCGGTCAGGGGGTTCATATATTGAAAAACAAACATATATATACAATAAAAATTCAAGAGGATCACAAAATGACAAGACACATCTGAGATAAACCACAATATGAACCAAAACAGCAACAACAACCCACAGAAAATGTTGGAAACCAAATGAGTGCTAATGTGCATCAAAGAGGAATCAACTGACCCTGTGTTACCCTTGCAAGTCAGTTTATTCCTTTGAGTCATCTCCAACTGTCTTTCCCTGCCCTCTGGTAACCACTTTTTTCCCATCTCCCTATTATGGATAGAGGAGCATCACTGGAGGCTTTTTGTCTACATAGATCCCCAAATCTATCTTGGGCTCCCACTGTTATCCATAGTCTTCTACAAGCCTGCTTCTCACAATTTAGGCTCTGATACTATTCCCTCTTTCAGCTTTTGATTGAAGGTGATTGATTTTCACTTGCTTCTTCATGTGAACTTAATAGATGATTTATTTAGATGACTGTTATTTTGGATGAAAGCCTTTAAGATTCAAGACATATATTGTATTGGTTAGCCCGGCACCTTCTAATTTCCTCACCACACTTGATTATAGCACCCATGTGAGTGGGTTTCCCCACCCAACCCCCTATCCACCCAGAAAATAGCTCCCTTGGGGAGAGTTTCTATAGTATGCATTTGCCTACTTGACAAGCATTGAGCATCTCGCTCTGAGTTAATGCACACAGCAGTGTCACCTGGGAAGGTTCTCTTGGGTCACAGTGATTTTTTTTCCTAAAAGCAATTTTGTCCGAACTTCATTTTTTGTGATGACTAATTTAGGTAGAACAGTGTCTTGCTGAGAAATTTTGTTTCCTGCTAGAGAAAAAATGCCTCAGAAACTGCTGAGATTTTGAACACAGCTAACAAGGACAATGCTGTGGGTAGGACTCAAGTGTATGTATGAGTTGCTTCCTCATTTCAAGAAAAGGTGAAATGTTGAGTGATGACAACCTCATTCTGGACATCCATTTGTTTCCCGAATGGACAGAAATGCCAATTTGTAGTACATTTGGAGTTCATTTCACCAGGTCAGACTGTTCATCAAGATTCTTATTTAGAGGTTTTGAATACCTACACAACAGTGGCAGATGGGACTGGTTTTGCCACCGAGACAATGTACTGCTCATGAATCATCTCAGGATGCCGGTTTTTAGCAGAAACAGCATGCTTCTCTTGTCACACCCACTGGACTCGCCTGACCTTGCTCCGTCACTTCTGTTTGTTTCTGTTTGTTTCTACTGATGCAGAAGGACATGAAAGGATGGAAATTGGGCATCTTAGGAAAGGTGAAGAAAAAAATGAGGGCGGTGCTATGCTATCAGCCATCCAAACAGATAATTTGAAAAGTGTTTACAAGAATGGTACCGCACATGTTATATGGTTGTTTTGTAAAAAAAAAAAAAAAGAATCAATCCAACAAAAAAAATCCTTATTTTTGGAGGGTTACCCCCTCGGATCTTCTGTGTTTCCTTCCTGATGGCAAGTATTAATCAGAGCAGTGATTTAAGACATAATTTTTATTAAGTTAGAGCTAGGACTTAGTGTGAGCCTAAAACCCATTCCTGGATCCATGTTTTCGTTTTGCCTTTGGCTCCCTTTGGAAACCTCCTTATTAATGTATGGTAGAAACTATTATAGATCACCCTCTTGGGACATAAAGATCTTCCATTAATATTATCTTTGATTATCCCCTGTTACTAATTTCTTTTAAAGTTCTCTTGAGAGAGGAATATTAGGCCAATGTAGGTTAGCTCCGTATCACAGTACATGAATTATTCACTTGTACAGAATCAGTCCTTTCATGGTTCGATTTTATTTACACAACAAATGGGTGGTGGTCGTGGTAAATTGTCTGGGAAATTTTACAAAATAATAAGCATCGAGAATGTCAGTATGTGTGTTAGTCTGAGTAAACTAGAGAAACAAATCCATAGAAACTCTTACATTTATGAGAAAGAGCTTTATATACAAGAGCAACTGTACATCAAGAAAACATCCCAGCCCAGTCCAATCCAAGGTCACAAATCCGATATTAGCCTATATGTACAATGCCAATCCATAAGTCCTCTTCAGACTCAAAAAGCACATGCAATGATACCAGGACAATCACAGGCCAGTGGGTGCAGAGTCTTGTGTATCCAGTAGTGGTAGAAGCATCTCAGTGTTGGCAGGGCTCTCCTGTGGCTCCTCCAGTTTCCAGGACTCATGACCCCATGGGTCTTGTCAGTTGCAAGGGAGTGTTGCCAGTAGAATGTCGACAAGCCAGTGCTTGAGTGTCTCCCGCTTCCAAGTAACAGATTTCTCAGAATTCTCAGAGGAGAAGGTCATGCCCACAAAGCGGTCTTGTTGGCTATCTCTAGGTTGACAGGCTAAACTCCACCCTTACATTCTTTTTTGGGTGTTTTTGGGGGGAGGGGCATCACTGCCCTCTGGTGGGAGTAGGAGGCCCAGCCTTGCTCCTGGAGAGCTGCTGCTGGATTTGAACCGCCAACCCAGTGGGCTGCAGTCCAGCACTCAACCACTACGCCACCGGAGTTCATTCTTAATCTTCAAATTGACACCACATTAGGTGACTGTCACTGTGTGTGTGTGTGTGTGTGTGTGTGTGTGTGTGTGAAGGAGAGTCCAGTTCAACAGTGGAGTTTCTGTCTTGGAACATGCCATTTTCCTTGAAGATCCAGGATGCAGTGTCCCAGAGTTGGGACACCATTGGCTTGGGTCCCCAGAATGTGTAGAAGCCCAGGTCAGTGTAATTCATTTAGTAGGTATGCTTCCCCCCTAGATCTCCCAAAGCATTTTCAGGCATTCTGCTTCTCATCGGAAGGTCGGTCCTCCTGTTTCTCTTACCAACAGTCACGCATTTGTGCTCCCCCAGATGTGCTTGTTTGGGAGAGCATTTTAAAGAGAAGGCACAAGTATGAATGCAGAGGAAAATGATTTTTTTTTAAAGGCAGCATGTCCAGAGAATTGTCAGTAAGAGGTGGACAAAGAGACAAGAAAAAGTCAAATGTTCTCAAAGTCCAAAGAAAAGATGGTAAAGACTTTTTTTTTTTTGGTAAAGACTTTTCAAGAGAAGAATAACATGAAATAACTTAGGATTCTCTGGGCAATTATATAATGGTCAGGAAACAGGCCAAAGGATAGGAGTTCTGTTAGGTAAGGAATGAGTGAGGAAGCATTTTTCTTTCACTGCTCAATTGGGGCAAATGGAAGTTATGAGTAATTTAAAGGGAAAACTACTGCTATTATTTTCCGTTCAGTTGGCTTCAACTCATATACAATAGAACACAGTGTTGCTGGGTCCTGCATTTTTATGGAATCATTGGGGTGCTTCTTTCCTATTGCTACCGCCTTTGTGTATTTTGACTGTCTGATAACGTCGAGGAGGTCACCATCAGCCTATACCAGACAGTATATTGTAATCTTTGAGGTCTTCTCTTTCTTTCTTTTTTACTAAATGTAGGGGACATAGTGTTTGATCTTCTTCATTTGCCTTAGTATTGAAACACCATCATCAAGGGTAAACCTGCCTGTATTTGAAATACTTGTGGCGTGGCTTCTCACACATTAGCAAGCAACTACACTATGTCAAATAGGTAGCATTGTAGGTGTAAGTAATGCTGTTTTGAATTTGTTTTATTATTTCAGAACTGGACATATATAGGAAACCACAAGTGAGTGCAGATTTCAAAATTACTTTTTAGAAGGGAAAATTAAAAGGGACAATGTGATTGCTGAGCGTGTAAGATGTCAGTTAAAATGTCAAGAGGTATAGCCTAGGAGGTACAACTTTGTAACTTTGTGTCATGAGAGATGGGTCTCAGTTGATTATATATATATATAAAATCTCATGAAATATATATATATATATATATATATGTCAGGATAAATTATCTAATGTCACAGTGTACCAGTAATACATAATGGAGAAAAGAAGCTATTCCAGGAGTGCAACTAGTCAGGTATATATGTAAAAGAGCCTCTAGAATCCATATTTTCCCATAAAACAAGGCAATAACAGGGCATCTGCTGAACCTGAAATGCTTTCCATTCCAGTGGAAACCCTTCACTTCTGGATATTTCTCCGTTTATACAATAAGTACAAAAGTTCCCTCCTCAGTAAGGGAGTACACCAGTTTGGAGCATATTCAGGAATACCTTTTAATTTCATGGTCAAAGAGGACATTTCAAGCACTATCTTGAAGTGCAATGTTGTTTGTGATAGGACAACATCTATCTGCAAACAAGGAAATCCACTCAATACAACTATTGTTCAATCATTTCACCAACCAATAAAAGAGTAGCAATGTTATTGAAGAATTTTATGAAGGTCGTTAGTTTGAAATCGATCAAACATAAAATCAAGAAGCATTGGTAATTATTGAATATGAAAGTTGAAAATAAAGAAGAATAGTTGCTGGAAAATATGATCTTGGTGATAGAAATAAAGCCAGAAATATCATTTTGCAAGACCATCTATTTCTTCATTGCAAATACGCTTTTAAAACAACATGAACAGTGGCAGCACAGGTGGACTTCTCTAGGTAGAATATGCAGAAATCAAATTGACTGCATCTGTGAAAGAAACGGCAGAGACAGTCAATGTCATTAGTCAAATGATGTTGGTGTTCATTTTGGTACAGATCATGGACTGCTCATATGTAAGTTCAAGTTGAACTTGAATAAAATTAAAATAGTCCTAAGAATGAGCTTATTATTTTCTGGAATATATCCCACCTGAATTTGGAGGACATTTCATGAAGAAATTTGACATATTGAATAGTAATGGCAGAAGATCCGACAATGGGATGATATATAGATCATCAGACACGAAAAAAGCAACGTATCAGTAAAAAGTCAAGAATAAAAGAAAAAAAAGAGTCACTTTCAGAAGAAAGTCGAGATTTGCATTTAATTGCAGAATGACTAAACCAAAAGAAAGAAATGGTGAAGTAAAAGAGCTGAATAGAATAATTTCAAAAGGAAAATCCAGAAGACATAGCATTCCAATGAAATGTGCAAAACCTGGAGTTAGAAAACAAAAAAAGAGGACTATACTCACCATCTCTTTAGCTAAAAGAATTGAAGAAAAAAAAATCAAGCCTTAAGTTGCAATGTTAAAATAGTCTATGAACAAATGTTGACACATATAGAAAGCATCAAAAGAATATGGAAAGAACACACAGAGCCACTTTATCAAAAAGAACTACCTGGCATTCAACCATTTGAAGAAGTAACAAGAATTGATGGTACTGAAGAAAAAAGTTCAAACTGCACTGACACCTTTAGAAAAAAGAAAAAAAAACAAGGCTCCATTGATATGTTTCAACAATCCAAAGAACTGGAAACACGTACTCATCTATTCTAAGAAATTTGGAAGACAGCTACCAGGTTAACTAACTGGAAGTGGTTCATATTTGTGCCCATTCTAATGAAAGACAACTCAACAGATTGAGCAAATTATAGAACTGTAACATTAATATCATATGCAAGTGAATTTTTGCTAAAGATAATCTAACAATGGTTATAAGCAGTGCATCAACATTGCACTAGTAGAAATTCAGCTTGAATTCAGAAAACCTGAAAACATTTATTTGTGTTTTATAGACTATTCAAAAGCATTTAAAAATCATTTTATTGGGGCCTTGTACAACTCTTATCACAATCCATACATCTATCTATCTCTTGTGTCAAGCACATTGTATATATTATAAAAAAACTATGAATCTCATTGAGAAAAATGGTAATTCCCAAGCACATTATTGTGCTCATTTATAGAACTTGTAATTATTCCACCAGAATGAGGGAATGTTTTAAATAAGGAAAGGCATGTCTCTAGGCATGCCTGTCACCAAACTAACTCAATCTATGTGAAGCAAGTAATCTAAAAAGATAAACTATATTTGGAAGAAAGCAGCACCAATATTTGAGGATGGTTTATAGAGAGCTTGTAATATGGAGATGACACAACTTTGCATGCTAAAAACAAATGGAAGTTGAAACACAGATCATGATCAATGGCTCGTAGGCCCAATGTGAATTACAATATAACATAAAGCAAAGACCCTTATGATTCAAAAAGAAAGAAGCATCATAATTATGGTTAAAAATGAAATTGTTAACGATTTCACAATATCAACCTTATGACACCAAAATAAAATGATCCTACATTTAATTTTAGTTCTCAATGTAAATTCTTTTACTACTATCAAGACTCACTGACAATCCTCTTATACCACAAATGTCCAAACCTGTGCTCTTTGTTCACATCGTTGACTGACTGCCAAATATTTTCCAATGTTTCATCCCTAAGACATTTATAATATTTCCTGAGAAATATTATATTTCCTGAGATGTTGAATAGTTCAGACTGTCTCTTTATGACCTTTATATGTGAATGACATTTTAGCCAACTAATTATCTAATTTACAAGTCTTTCATCTCAAAATGCTTGGTTGTTTTATTTATTTATTTTTGTATTTTTTTGTTGAAAAATGAAGCCTGACTTTTCTGTCTTTGGTTTCATTTGATGTTTCCACCCACCCCCCCCAAATACTTACAGATTTTAAGTTTGCTTTGCTATTTTATTTGTTTGTGTAAATAGATATGGTCTTCTCTCTTAGATTTGTGTTGAATGAGGTACCCAATAGTCTCAGTTCTTTGTTGTTGTCTTTTATTGTTATGATATTTTTTAATTTGCCTTGTATATTTTTATTTGTTTTATTCTACAGTGTGTTTAAATTTGAGGATTGGTGATCATTTTGCATCTGTTTTATAAATTATTTTAAGATTTATACCACATATGATTGCTATCCTCGTACTCACCTTCCATTGAATTTTTCTCTGCCAAACCCTTGTGACATCACTGTTTTATATTAATAATAGTTAGTGGTAAGTGTTAATATAACTGAGCCAATTTATTTCAGAAATTATTTTTTCTAGTGTACAGGTGATTCTTGACTTGGTTTAAAATTTCATTAAATTCCCTCTGTCACATGATTGAAAAGATCACACTTCCATCAACTCTATTCTGATTCAACATGATTACATGGGAGTAGAACTGCACCTTGAGTTTCTGAGGCCAAAAATCTTAGTGGGAACAGAAAATTTCATCTTACTTCTGAGGAATAGTTAATATTAGAATTTTTGACTTTATATTAGTCCAATACTTGCCTGAAAGCATCCTCGGTGTTTTTTCCCCACTCCTCCCCCACCACGTGGTCCCCCCCCCACCCCGCCCCACCAAAGGTTTTGCTACTGTAAAGAATCCAGACTAAAATAATGAGTGTGCTGCTATCATTGTGATAGATGCAATATTTATTCTTTGATTGAAATAAATAAAAAATAAGTAGCTTTATACTCTGTACCTTGAAAAATAGATTTAGTTATGTAGAACAAATTTAATGAGAACTGGGTTGCTGAATAATAACACTACATGTTGACAATTTGAACCAATATGATGAAAAGTTTGAGTGAACTTTTCATAAACTCAAAAGTTTGAGTGGATAAGGTATTCATAGTACCCAGCTTGACTTTATAAAAACAAATAATAATAATAGTAAGTAAAACATTAATGTATTTTCAGGATTTTTACTATTATCTGTGAGTGAGAAAATAAAAGCTATCCTAGAATTAGGTGTTAAAATGACCTTCTGCATTTTTCCCAGAGGTTCACTCAGGAATATGCTAGTCAGTGGAAAAATAATTTTAAAAAATCCTAACTAAATATGCTAGAAATTCTTCCCTTTGCATCTAAATTACAAATATATGTTACTTCTCTATCAATATGTTAGTAACTCAATAATTATACAAAGTGATTCTTTGCTGTCTTTGCTGTCATTATTTAGAATTTACATTGGGTTATATTCCCTCAACAATACTTTTGCTTAATCTTTCATGCTGGTATATGACTATCCAATGTGTGTTTTTTTAATTTCTATGAACCTTTGAGAGCTTCCTGAGCCTTCCAGCAAATGGAGGTTTTCTTCAGAGATATTTTTTTCAAATCTTAATATGAATTTCTCCATAACAGCACCTTCTTTCTGTAAAATGAAATTGATATTAACTCCCCCAAATACAATATTGCCTCCCTTCTGACCTCTTCCTCTCTCTCTCTCTCTCTCTCTCTCTCTCTCTCTCTCTCTCTCTTTCCCTCTCTGTCAGATAAACACACACACAAAACTGACATTACCAAGGCTCCTCATTTTAATTATCCTTTTTCTTTTGCTTTTAAAAATTCATTTTTATCAGATCCATTGTTACTTTTCTCCTTTATGCATGCCATAGTATAGGAATGAACCATTATATTTATTTATATTTCAATGTAATGCCCCTGTCAACCTGGGATATTACTATAACAGATAATATTTTCATGTTTGTGCTAGAGGTAAACAACAGAAAATTTGAATGCATTTACTATATGGGCCCCCATTGCCATTTAATCACCTTTAACTTGCATAGGACGGAGTGAGCAGCATTTCCTCATTGGGTTTCCAGGGCTGTGATCTTTATAGAAACACATGGTCCCATGGAGCTCTTGGTGGATTCATGCCACTGACCTTTGGACTTCCACACTGCACCATGGTGACTCGTGGGCTGATGACTGCTGCTCAGCGCCTTCAAGTAGCTTCTGACTCACAACGCCCCGACGTGTAACAGCACATGAATGTGCCTGACCTCATGCCATCTCCACAGTTGTTGCTCTGTGTGTGGCCATTGTTCCCCACTCATTTCATTGCAGGTGTTCAGCTTTTTCCCTCATCCTCCACTGTATCAAGCATGATGTCCTATGCTGGGGCCCTCATCCTGCCTGATAGCATGTCAAAAATACGTGAGGGGAAGCTCCGCCATCATCATATCTAAGGAGCAGTCTGACTGAACTCATTCGAAGGCAAAGTTGTTCCTTCTACTGACAATTCACTCGCAAATATATTCGATATTCTTTTTCAATATCATAATTAAGCGACATGAATTTTTTTTAGTCTTCCTTACTCATTTTCTAGCTTTCACGTGCATTAAAGGCAATTGAAAATGCCAGGGCTTGGGTCAGACACATATTATTATTTTTTATTATTCACAGTGACATTTTTCCTGTTAAACTTATATGTTTTTTGCCTTAGGTCAATTGTAAGCATGCTCCTTTTGTAATGTTCTAGTACATATTAAAATAATCATCATTTATAGCCAAACAACTATTGCATTCTTCCTAAGGGGAAATTAAAATTATACCAAATTATGTTTTTTCTGTGTGAGTCACTTTTAATAATGTAATGTAAGATTCATCACTTTTCTTCTCAAAATATTTTAAAGATTTTAAAAAACGTACTATCTTTGACTAAAAAGTCAAACTCCTTATCAGTGAGTTGATTCCGACTCAGAGCAACCGTGTGGGACAGATAGAAATGTCCACTTGGGTTTCTGAGACTACATTTCTTTACAGGAATATAGAGCTTCATCTTTCTCTTGCAGAGCTGGGATTTTCAAACTGCTGACCTTGGCATTAGCAGGCCAGTAGTGTATTGTTATTTCAATAGTAAGGGCATTGGGGATTTTCATGGCAAAGTTTAAATCATCATCATTGTCCTAACCTGTGTTCTTGCTAAAAGTAAAGATAACTGCTTATATTTACATATTTCAATATTTCTACATTGTGGTCAACCCAGATACCCACATCCTAGGCCCCAGAACCTATTAAAATGCTATCTTACATGGCAAAAGGGACATATTATGTATGATAAGATTAAGATTATCCTACATTTTCTTGAGTAGAATTATGTCATGGTTCTCATTATTATCAAGGCAGTCTCGACAGCTAAGGCCTTTTTAAAACTTTAGATGTCTAAGCTGTGCCATGTTGTGGGGTGGGGGGAAGGGGAAGAAAGGAAGAATATAATTATGAAGGCTTGGAGGCAACCAATCCTCAGTGGCTGAAAATTGTCCATTTAAATGGGTTATTTCTCTAAGATGATGTATGATTCTACTCTGTTGTTTGGTGTCATTCAGTCCATTCCAACCTATAGCTACCCTCTAAGCAGCAGTACAAAGTACTGCCCGATACTGAGCCATGCCCCCAATTGTTTGTGTGCTTGTGGCTCTCCTTGCACTCTCCACCAATCCATCTCCCTGAGGGCCTTCCACTGCTGTCCTCTACTCCCGACCTTACAAATCTCCAAGTGCCAATCCAATTTAAAACACCAAGCTTCACCGTGCTTCCCCAGAAAGGCCTGGGGAAACCATTGTCTGATATATCGATTATTGTTTAGCCAGTGGTTCTCACAGTACTTTAATATTTTCAAATATCTGCTTGCCATGCATACTTTTAATGTCAAACTTATTAAACATGTATTAAACATGTTATTAAACATGTATTTTCTCTTCTCCAAATATGTGAGGAAGCAATTTTCATAACATTTTCACACTATTGCACACATAAAATGAACCAGAGCCTCAAGTCAATCCTAATAAAATACTTACTATCTCAGACCTCACTCTGTCAATATGTTAGATATAGCAGTGATTCGAAATAAATAATGTTTTCACTTATAGAGGCTAATGAAATTGTAAAACTCTGTAATAGTTTGAGAGTGTGTTCACTTTTAGTAACTAGTCCAAACCAACAATTGTAAACTGGGATTTAAAAAAAATTATGTATTGAAGTTTCTTTAGAACAGAACATATATTTCACCACCTAAAAGGCACATTATTGTTGCACAGCAGTAAAGTTGATATGTACAGTGTGTGGCATACATCCAACCATGTCATCTATCAATGAAATTTCAGGGGCTGATTATGCTATCCTATCATGGAAAATTACCCACTTTCTCTTGAGCTACCATTTAAAGCATTCTTTATGAAGTGAAATTTGGGACATCATGCTAACAGCTATAGAAATAAGATGGGGACTTGCAAACAGATAGAAACCTCTTCCTATTATGAAAGGAATAACAGGGGGGAAAGAGAGAAAATTTAGGAAAATCACACTTAAATTGGTACTACTGCTACAATGGAAGGCATGGGCTTGGTAAGATTTTCATATTCCAGTGTCATAATTACTCCGGAGGTTCCTGAGGGCTCCCTAACCAGGCTATTATTGAAACAAGTAACTTTCTTGTGATTATGTGTGTGTGTACTATTTAAAATATGGGCAATCTTTTCACATTTGAACTTTAGGAATGCATATTAAAATGATGATAGGCAATGCAGTAGAGAGATGAAATTTATATTTTTAATCACTTAACTTTAATAATAACAATAGCTAGGCCTGGTCTCTATTATCTAAATGAGCAAAGGAACTGGGGTAATTATCTTGATAATTCAGACAAAACCCTCCAGAGGATAGCTTGATTAGTTAGCTGGAAGCTAGCTAAGAGGCTGGAAATTGATAGTGTTTGCTCAGGAGACACTGAACTACTGGCCTAAGTTAAAAACTTTTCGCTCCTCCATTCCAATGCCTCTCCTTAGTTTTCCTTCCAATATGAAATTATGTACTTAGTGACTGAAAAATGCAAGCACTTACCTCTGACTTTGGAAAATTGCCTGGGATGTCAGTAAGTTTGAAAGCTGTTTGAAAGAAGTTGAGAAGGTAAGATGATCCCTTCAAAGGAAAGACAGACCCTGATAACGTCCACAGTAAACTTGTGTGAAGTTTATATGGAGGGGAATACAGTCTGCGGAAGGCAGACTTTTCTGAGCTAAGATTTCTAAGTTTCCTAAAAAAGGGTAGGATGGGTGAGTGGGCTGAGAGATGGCATTTGAGTTCTTGCAGGCCAGATTACAATGGCTACTGGTAGCAGAAACAAAACTCAATGGGTTTGTAACACACCATTGATTCCTTAAGTATTGTAGCTTTTCTGTGTGTTTGCAGGGTTCGGGGCTGGGGTGGGACATGCAGAGAAAATACTGGAAACTAAGTCTAGAGATGTAGAAACTTAGAGATCATAAAAATCATGACTACAACATATGCTGAGGCCTAAGAATAGTAAAATGTTTCTCAGCCTGTAGTTCGGATAACTTCATTAGCTGCGAGCAATTTTCCTGAGTATATAATATTCCAATTAACTAAGGCAATCGAAAAGAAAGTGGATTTTGTTGTGGTTGTTGTGGGTAATTTATTTGTGAGTTAGTTAATTGGTTGCCTTTTAGAAAGATGAGCGAGAGAGAACTTAGTCTATTTGTTGGGAAGGTGAGCATCACAGAATGCCAGGTTATTATGAGAAATAGTCCCTACGTTGAGAGGGTACTTGAGTAGAAACCCAATGTCTGCTTGCTAGCATATACATATATGCACATAGACCTATAACCCTTATCATTATAAATATATTTACATATGGATGTGCCTGTCTTTATACCTCCATAAATGTCTTTTGCCCCTAGTTTTTTCTTCTATTCTCTTTTAATTTATTCTTGTCCCACTATCATGTTCGATCTTCATTCAGATCTCAGTAATTCCTCTTAGCTACATTGTGTTTAATCAAACCCCACCATTCTCTGGTCTCATTGCCATAGATTTTAGAACACTCCTTGTTCTCTTGATCATGGGTTTGTTGGCTCTCCTCTTCCTTTCCCTTATATCACCCTCTTCCATGTCTCCCCAGAACCTTCGGTCTCATTATTTCCCCTCAGGATTGTTTATCCTGCCTATTTTCTATAGACAGACATGGTGGGTGCTTGGGGTGGGGGAGAGTTGGAGGGGTGGGAAGCCTATAAATAGTTTTGTCAACTAACATTTATGAATGTTTTCTGATCAAGTCTGATGAGGTGCCAACTGCTGCCCTCTGAATTCTATTTTGGGGATTCCTTGGACTCTTGCTGCGCTGTAGTGCTCCCTTTGTATTTCACCAGGTGTATGTGCATGCTGGGGTGGGAGGAAGGGGAAGGGGGATGTCTCCAGTACTGGCCTCCATAGTGCTGTGATGCCAGGGGATACCATGCAAAAGATACCTTTTACATGCTTTCTTTTTTTTGGGAGGGGTGATGAAGGAGAAAAATTTATTTTCTTAAATTTCATGTGTCAAATTCTTGTACATAATGTATAATTTTGTCTTTAGGATACCAATATTAGACTCAGACATTTTTTCATCTGGATTTAGTTGAAGACCTTCATTTAGAGTCATTCTGCTTATCTAATTTGCCAAATTAGAAGATGGTTTCTGCTATGAGAATCTTGAAATTAACCTCCCACCACATTTTTATCTTAAATTGCTATTGGAGGTAGGGGTAATTCATTTATCATTTACTTTAAAGGTAGGCAAAGATTGCTGACAGTCAATATATTGTGTAAGAGTTTGCTTGTGTGACTTCCCTGAGGCTGCACTTAGTCATCACAACAAAAGTACACTGGCATTGAATAGTTTATAGTATCATAGGCTACAAAATATGGTCTAAGTCAAAATATTAAAGGTTAGCAGGATCTTTTAATAGTT
Organism: Nesogale talazaci; assembly: GCA_004026705.1. Lineage (NCBI taxonomy): Eukaryota > Metazoa > Chordata > Mammalia > Afrosoricida > Tenrecidae > Nesogale > Nesogale talazaci. The sequence goes on along the minus strand of PVJH01006563.1, from coordinate 77,899 downwards.
AATCTTTGGGCTTAACAAAAAAAATTACCATATATACTCATGTATAAGCTGAGACTCTCAGCACAATTTTTTTTTTTTATTTTTGGCATCACTGCCCTCTGGTGGTGGGAGTAGGAGGCCCAACCTTGCTCCTGGAGAGCTGCTGCTGGATTTGAACCTCCAACCCAGTGGGTCACAGTCCCGCGCACAACCACTACACCACCAGGGCTCAGTCTTTCTGCACAATTTTAATGCCATTTTTGTGGGAAAATTAGGTGACTTGGCTGATAATTGGGCGGTTTATCCTCAAGTATATATGGTTTTTGCTACATGTCACATCTCTTAAGAATAGAAAGTGATTTAGCAGCTTAATCTTTTTCTGTTATAAGACATCTTACCTTACAATTTACTTGAAACATAGCTTACAACAAAATCAATTAGAACATGCATACACTGGCACTGTAACACAAGGGCAAACTTAAAAAAAAAAACAAATTATTTTAACCATTAAAATTAGGCCAGTGATATAAAAAGAGTCTATAGTCTTACATTCAGCAAATTCATACTAAAACAGTCTTTGTAGCATAAAAGCCAATAAAAGTTTACATATGCCACAATTTTATTACATATATTTACATGGCTCTTACTTTCCTAGATACTTAAAACTCACATTTTACAACCCTCCACTTACAGCAAGCTTTGCAGGCATGGTTTTTAGGCCAGATCAGTGTTAATAGTTCATGCAGTGCTAGACTACAAAAATATATTTTGAAAGCTATTCAGTAATCACTCAATACTGTGTGTAAAATGTTTTTGGTGCAATTGTTGGTAGACACCCTTGTATATTAAGAAACATGGTCTTTGGGTATACACTATGCCTGTTAAGTCAGTTCCTAGTGCCCTTTCCATACTCACCAGTGTCTAGTTACTAAAATACAACTATCTACTAAGAAAAAAAAATCACATTTCCCTCTAGCAATACAACAAGTTGGCCTGTTACTGGTCAAGTGTTTCTAGAGCATGAAATCTTCAAGGTTTTCAACCCTAGTTTGTTGGAGCGAGACGCTTATAATCTGATCCATTTGTTTTCAACATATAAATCTACTGATCCATGAATGATAAATTAGTATTTTCTCCAATAAAAAAATAGAAAAACTTGATTCATCATTTCCAAAATCTAAACTGGAATGTTTTCACACTTAAGAGTTAAGTCAAGTGAAAGCATAATTTTCAAATAAATACTGCCAGAAGTTGCACTGATAAAATCATTACACCACAGTGCACGTAAAACAAGTTTAATCATTTTCTATTTTTGTTTTATTCAAATAGACTAATTGGCTAGTGGATTTCTCTCAGACCCACTTTTTAGGATGTTACTTGAGTGTCAACATTAGTACTTATTTTACACCTGTACTTTAAGTAAGGTTTTCAGTGGATATGCCATCAATTCTTTATCAGAAGGCTTAAAGGAAGCAGGAAGCCCATGACTGGGTGGATTGGGGAGAATTCTTGGGCTTGGGGACTCCCGACATTTGACTCCAGCATAGCTGTGGTTCATGTGAGACTTAAAAAAGTAGGCTGGGATTTGATAAGTAGAGTTCCAATTTTGATTATTTGAAAAAAGTACTATGTTCATACCCCCATTTTGCATGACCATCCATGCAACCGCTATGTCCTCTTTCTTTTTTCTCATGAACAATCTTTATCCGGGGATTCTGATCCAGGGTCTTCTGTCTATGAAGCTGTTGCTGGTCCTTGCTAACATTTCTAGATTGGGGGACTGCAGTGAGAAACTTCTTTCCGCCACCCACCTGGGGCTTCTCTGTCACCTTTCAGTCTGGTTTCAGATTGCAGGATTTCCACGATCTGCCCTCTTCCTCGTTGCCCAGCCTGGGATAATAGGTGTTGTTTTCAGAAGGATCCTTTCCTATGCCTGAATACAGAAGCTCTCATGGGATGATCTGCCCAGGGTAGCCTGGGAGCTGAGGCCAACATCTGAGTCTCACAAGCTGGAGAGGAGTCTTTGGGACTTTGAAACCAACAAAATGCTTTATTTCTAATTTAATTGATTTGAAATTTCATTTAATTCCTCTAATATTTAAATTCTTGAAATAGGGGAGGAGGGTGTTTTACAGATAAATAGCTAAAGTGATTTTATCAAAATGCAGCAAATATTATTTTAGCAATCTTTAAAAATTATATATAGAAAAAACCTTGTTTCTTATACTTCTTGAGATGGTCTATCTTAAACACATATAATTTCTATTACAAGGGGATCTTGAGTATATAAGGTTTCAGCTTATGTGAGAAATTATTTTATGAAACTGGTCAGAGAAAATAACACTACTCCGACTTTAGTCAGAACCACCGACAAGTTTATAAATGCAGCAATTGACCCAAAGGTACAAGGACCGGACACAGTCAGACCCAAACTTTCAAATCCACACTCAATGCCCAGGAGTCAGTGCTTGTGGGCCCCTGTGGGTTTCTGAGACCGTCTCTGCTTTCAGAATTGGAAAGCCTAGCCTTTCGCCCGCAGTGCGGCTGGTGATTTAGAATTGCTGACTGTGCAGACTGCAGCCTGCCTTGCAACCACCACCACCACACACAGGGTTCCAGCGCAACCCGATTATTCACAACCCAGACTTTTGAAAGCCTTATTAATCTGGACTTCCCAAAATCTTTGGGAATTTGAAATCCAGAAAGACAAAATCTTTCTGTCCTTAGCCTTAAGTAAGTCAACCACTCACTTAAAGCAGGACACAGGAATCTGACAGAGATAAAATATAGTATTTTTCTAATCAAAACTAGATTTGCGGCTGAGCCCCGGCGGTGTAAGTGGTTGAGTGTGGGACTGCGGCCCACGGGCTTGGCGGTTCAAATCCAGCGGCGGCTCTCAGGATCAGCACTGGGTACACCCACGACCTCCAGAGGGCAGTGACGCCCCCTCCCCCCAAAAAATAAATAAAAATTAAAGCTAGATTTGAAAACATGTGTACCTATGTGGTCACAATATGTTTCTTTGTGCCCCACCTGAATGAAACAGGCTGTTCTATCTATTCAGACACACATAATCTGATCCACAGTGGGGCTACACAGGAAGCTCCCTTTGCCTATAGAAGAGCTGAAAGCAGATGCTCACTTTAGGTCTCTAAAAGCCTAATCCTGACTGTTATCAGCAGGTTTGTTTAAGATGGAGTAGTAGTAGAAATAAGAAAGTTAAGAGCCAGGAAATCAGGAAGTTGGCGGCCTCCTACTGGCTCCCCTCATATTTTCAAACAGCCAGAGACTAGAGGGTGAGAACAGGAAGCACTCATTTTGCATAAAGTATGTCTGTCATTTCCAATATCGCCGTTACATGAGCAAACAGAACCAGAAATGTCTCTGGAAGGAGTTAGATGGGAAAAAAAAATCCAGTGCAAGAGTTTCTGTCTCAACGTAATTAACACACAAATTTCACAAAAGATGAACGAAAGGGAAAAAAATGACAAAAAATGACAGGAAAAGTATAGTAATTGATAAAGAGAAATTATAATTGATAGAAAGGAATGAAAACAGTGACTTCAATGAGCACTTACTTTTAACATGTGTGCAGGGCCTCATAGCAAAACACTTTAGAATTTCTAACAGATGAGAGATGATTTAAGACAAAAGAAATTCACACTGAATTAGAAAAATATATTATTGCTATTTGCAGTGTTCACCAGTTTTCAAAACATATCATTAAATACCTCAGATATCACAAACCCAATAACAAGCACACATACAAAAATGCTAACATACTGCTTTCTTGATTGGTAAAATCTATGATTAATACCAGTTAATGTTAATTTATTATAAGTAAGAGGTGGATTATACAAAGCTTACATGGTTTTAGATAGCCTATACACTCAAGTATAAGCTGAGTTTTTCAGCACATTTTAAATGTACTTTTTCTGGTAAAATTAGGTTCATCAGCTAATATTTGGGTATGCGTATACTCAAGTATATACGGTATTTAAAAAAACTCAAATCTATAGAAAATTTTAACTCTCTTTACCATTGGAGTGAATTTAAATATCCTAAATAATAATTTTCAAAATAATTTGAGTCATGTATTTACATGTGATAGTCTTTGAAAAATTAATTCCCAATGAAAGCAATGATTTACAGGCCACTGTGAGCTTCCATGCTTAGTAGGTAATATGGTGGGCCTATGCAGGACCAAACCAGAAGGAAGAGAGAAACCTCCGAGTGTCTGCTTAAATAAAATATGCCATCCTCAACGGACTCTTCCTTTCAATCACATCAGGATTATGACCTGAGAAAGGAGGCTGCATTCCTCCCTAGTTTCTTACAACTTGTCTTGCTTTTAAAAGGTAATGACATCATGGAATTGTGTCCATCAGGATAGTTCACTTCACATCATGGTCTCAAATAACAACTTTTTAGACTATTGGCTGAGCTAAGTCAACAAAAAATAGCTAACCATCAAACCTTGTTAATACTAAATTGAGCGCTCATGACCGAAAGATAAGGTGTAGGAATACATCAATGACATCATTATATATATATATATATATATACACACACACACACACACATACATACACACATACATATATATAAAACAAAGGATAACTGAAAAGAAAGGGAGAAAAGAAAATACCAACATACGTGTTAGAAGAGACTCTGAAATTTGCTTTTGAACACAGAGTAGCTAAAATTAATGCAAGAAATAATGAAGTAAGGAAGCTGGAAACATTTCAAGTGATAGCTCTAGAACACAAAATTATTATACTGAAATGTGAAATTATAGTGAAGTGAATGTGAAAATGCCTCCTGTTGGAATACTTAAAGTGACGAGCATTCTTGGCATCCTCACAAAGCACTCATCCAAACCATATATATATTTCCAAACCTTACTTTATAAAAAAGACCTGAATTTTACTGAGCACAAGTGAATAATAAGCACATGATTTTGGCCTTCTACCTCTGCAATTTACTTACCAAATAGATATCAAAAGAGAGTTGCCAACAGTTATCACAGTTGGCACATTGGTTTTGTGGTTTCTAATGAATTTGTCCCTGGTCTGAACAGAATCATATAATAAATATAGTTCGGTTCCCCCCCACACTCCATTTAATTAGTAATTCTTACCGTTCTTCCAGGATTATTTTTTGGCCTGGATAAGTCCTTTACTTTGAGGATGTTTGACTTTAGCCTAAAACAAATAATCCATGTCACCAAAATCCTGAAGAGATAGGAAATTAAAGTTTTCATATTCATAGCAACACAAGATTCTTGTAAACCGAGGGAACATGGAATATCCAAATAAACTTTATTACTGAATTGGGTTTCTTAAAGAACATAAATGTGTACTGTAACTTCCCAAAGTTGTTAAAGCATAAAGAACAGCTATTTCATTACATGAAGCATAGTTTGTATAAAACTATGTGGCATAAAATGTTCAGCTGCTAAGGAAGCAGGAAGGTTTCAGGAAACATTTTCATAAATCTGAAAGTCGTTAACATGTTTCTGTGATCTTTCTCATTCCAGTTATCAAAATAGTGGGGCTTGACTTCCACTCTTTTTGGAGATTCTATATATCGATTAGTTGATACTGTGCTTTTTGAGAGGGTAGTGTTAAACATATTCTCTGGAGAGTATGGATACAATATTATTCAGATTAAGTGTGTCCTTTCAGAGTGAAATGAAGTGTATAGGATAAATAATTTCAAAATGTTTTATGTGAGGAAAGTGAAACATAATCTAACCCAGTAGCACTGAGCAGATTCCAATCTCTGAGACCCATAGGGCAGAATAGAATATAACATATTTTTTGAACCATATGACATACCTAACCATTAGACACACCCAGTTTTTGAGCAGGAAAAAAAAAACTATTCCAAACCAAATAATACCAGTGTACTAAAATGTTCTGAGGGTACTGCACCTTTGGACCATAAGATGCACCTTTGTTTTCCCCCCATTTTTTTTTGGAAATAGTGCTTCTTATGATCTGAAAAATATGGTAATTTTAGGGTTTCTGTGGCTAGCAATTTTGGAAGGAGCAGACAGCCTAATCTCTTTCTAAAGAAGTAACAGGTGAGTAAGAACGATTGACAAAGCAATTTTCAGCTTAATATGTAATCCACTGTGCCACCAGAGCTCCACAAACATGAAGAGGTGTGTGTGTGTTTGTGTGTGTGTATGGAATATACTTGAGTATGTATATATTCCATACATATATATGGAATACAGTTGAGAAATGCCTGACTTTTGACTTCACAAGAGTGGATGATCTCAGTAGTAAAAGAAAGCTATCCCAATTGTATGATGATGTTTGTAAAAAGAAAAGATTGGTGGGCTGGAAAGTTTACGGAAGTTGTGAGGAGGAGGAGGAGGAAGAAAGAAGAAAGGGTAACTAGAAGACTGGTTTAATGAAGCCAAAGATGAGGCTCCACAGGTACTATAATTAAGGAAATTAATAAAGTAAAGCAGGAGCAGAAGTGTTCATTGGTTGCTTTTAAAGTAGTTCCTTATTCCAGCATCTTTGTTTTCATTTTTCATCTTTATTTGCTCTCAACTTGGTTCCGCCTCACAGTGACTTTATATACCACAGCCTAACAACTGCCTGTACTGCCCCATCTTCGCCATGGCTTTGACTTTCAGCCCATTGTTGAGATCAATCCATCTTGTCCAGGAACTTCCTTTTTTGCCTTGCCCCTCCACTGGGCCAAAGATGATATCCTGCTCCAGGGACTGGTCTCTCTTGACAACGTACCCAAGGTACGTGAGACGAAGTCTCCCCTACTTGCCTCGGTGCAGTATTCTGGCTTTACTTCTTTCAAATAGATCTGTTTGTTCTTCTGACAGTCCATGTTATTTCCAGTTTTCTTTTCCAGCACCCTCATTCGAATGCATTGATTCTTCTTTGGTCTTTCTCATTTGTTCAATATCAAGCATCTTTATCCACATAAAATCTAAAAACTGGACAAATTCAAATCTTAATATTAGATACATTCTTCAGTCTTTCCTAGTATCTTGTCAAATGAATGTGATATTGAATTATTCATTATTTAAATGTGGCATTTTGTTTGTTTGCAAAATGATACACTATAGCTGTGTGGAAGCAAAGGTTATTTATATACAAGAAAGAGGGAAGAAGAGAAAAGGGGATTTAACCTTTTCACTTCTGCAGAGAGGAGCAAACATCAAAGAGAAACTCCTTTTGGAAACCAGCTTCTGAGGCACTGTACAAGCAACGTGGGGGATGAGATCTATAGGAATGAGAGGTCTGAGTGTGGAGTGGGGACCCATTGTAGTTTTCTTGCATGAATTTGGGAGGGAGCACGAAAGCCACTGGTTATATATTTTGTTGCCGTGATGTGTCATTGAGTATGTTTCAAACCTGATATTCAGGAGAACAAAACACTACCCACTCTTGCACTTTCCTCATAACGGCTCCTATACTTGAGTCCATTATTGCAGCCGTGATATCAGTCCATCTCATCGAGGACCTACTGCTTTTTTGTTGCCCCTCGACTTTACCAAGCGTGATGTTCTTCTCCAAGGTCTGGTCCCTCCTGAAAACATAGCCAAAGTATGGAAGAGCCAGTCTCACCATCCTTGCCTCTAAGGAGCACTCTGGCCTAACTTCTTACAACACAGACTTGTTTGTCCTTTTGGCAGTCCATGCTATTTTCAGTATTCTCTAGCACCACCATGCAAAAGTGGTGCTCCTTCTTCAGGCTTTCCTATTTAATGTCCAATATTCACATGCATCTGAGGCAATTGAAAATAACCTTGGGTTGCGTCTGCCACATCTCAGTTCTTAAAGTAACAGCTTTGCTTCTCAGCCCTCTAGAGAAGCCCTGTGCAGCAGAGTGAACCAATGCAACGCACCTTTGGATCTCCTGGCTGTTGTTTTCATGCGCATTAACGGTGGATCCATGCAAGACAAAATACCTGATAATGTTTTCTCTGTGTATCTTGATGTTATATATATCGGTTCATTGGTGAGAATTTTGCATTCTTTTCCATTGAGTTGTAATTCACATTGAGGGTTGCTATCCTTGATTTTTTTGTTAATTAAAAAAAATAATTTAAAATCATTTTATTGGGGACTCATACAACTCTCATCATGATCAATTCATACATCAATTGTGTGCAGACCACATTTGCACATTTGTTGCCATCATCATTCTTGAAACATCTTCCTTCTACTTAGGCCCCCAGTATCAGCTCCCCATATTTTCCCTCCCATTCAACTCACTGTCCCCATGAACCCTTAATAATTTACAAATTATCATTATTTTTCCATATCATACACTGTCTGAAGTGTCCTTTCACCCACTTCCTTGTTGGCCCTACCCCAGGGTGAAGATTATATGTAAATCCCTGCAATTGGTTCCCCCTTTCTAGCCCACCATCCCTCCACCCTCCTGATAGCACCACTTTCATCTGTCCAGAATTTCCCATTTCTGACTCCAGTCTACATCCCCTGGTCTAGCTGGATTTGTAAGGTAGAATTGAGATCACGATAGTGGGTGGGGAGGATGCATTTAAGAAGTAGAGGAAAGTTGCATATTTCATTTTTGTTATACTGTACCTTGACTGGCTCACCTCCTCCCTGTGAAAACAATGGGACTGATGGTTCTGGGGGTGGGGTGGATGGACATGGGAGAGGGGGAGGAGGAGGCAAGAAGGTGATGTTGACCAACCCAGGGATAAGGGAACAACAAGTAATTCAAAGTCAGTGACAAGGTGGATGTGAGAGGCCTGATAGGGATTGATCAAGAGTAACTTAACAGAGAAAATACTGAAACCCAAATGGTGGCTGAACATGATAGTGTGACAAGAGGAAAATAAAAGAAAATAGAGGAAAGAACTGGGGGTAAAGGGCATTTATAGAGGTCTAAACACAGCCATGTACATAGGTGAACAAGAATACTTTGTTCTATCAAATTGACCTTCCATGATGCTCACCTTCCCAACATGGTCACTGAAGACAAATGTGTGCATAAGCAAAAGTGGTGAAGAAAGCTCATGGTGCCCCACTATCAAAAGATGTAGTGTCTGGGGGTCTTAAAGGATTGAAAGTAAATAAGCTGCTATCTAGCTCAGAAGCAACAAAGCCCACATGGAAGAAGCACACCAGCTCGTGGAACCACAAGGTCTCAAAATAAGTTATCCGGCTTCAAATAACTAAAAACCATAACATTATATGCCCACCTTACTGATATGATTGCTGAAGCAAATGTGGTGAAGAATGCATTCCTTGATTTTTATCAACAAGGGTTTCACGTCTTTCACTTTCAGCAAGCAGGGTTTTGTGTCTGCATCTAATAAGCTTTCCTGCAATCCTGGTGCTGTAATCTTCTCTATATAATCCAGGTTCTCTATTTGCTCAGCAACAGATTACATAAATATGGTGAGAAGATATAATACCAACATTCAACTTTTCTGATTTTAAACCATGCAGTATTCCCTCATTCTGTTTGCATTAACTGCCTTTTAGTCCATGGATAAATTCCATGTGAGCCAATGAAGTGTTCTGGAATTTCCATTCTTCTCTGGGTTATACATAGTTTGTCATAATACACTCAGTGTAAATTCTTGGCCTGATCTATAAAATACATGTAAACCTTCTTCTTTTATTCTTTTATTCTCTGCTTGAAGTTAAGATTCACATGGTATCAGCTACGATATCCTTTGTTCCCTTTTCTCTTACAGGTCTGGCCTCACTCTCTACAGCTCCCTATCAATGTACCAATGTAACCATTTTTGGTTACATCAATGTAACCATTATATATATTCTGTGGTTTAAAAATATGTGCAAGACCAGGCAGTTAGAGTTTGAAAACCATCCAGTAGCCTTGGGGAAAAAAGGGAAATCTTTCTTATGATCTACTTCTTCCACTAGTGCTCAATGAAGAACAATTCTTTTGATGACCACACTGATATGTTCTTTCTTTCTATCTTCTTCATGAATGATGTTCTTTATTTCTCTCACAACTCATCAAGTCTTTGGTCATAAATGTTCAGTGCTTCAAGTCTGTCTTTTATATGTTCTCATAATTCAAGTGGTACAGCCTCATGGTCATATTTTGGCTCTTGGGGCTTGTTTCAATTTTAATTTTCCTCAGCTTTGTCCTGAATTTACAGATGAGCAATTGAGAGTTCGTTCCACAGTCAGCCTCTGTCCTCGTTTTAGCTGCTGATAGTGAGCTTCTCCAGTGTCCCTTTCCACAGATTAATCAATTTGATTTCTGTGTATTCCATCTGGAGAAGTATACGTGTATAGTTACTTTTTGTGTTGTTGAAAAAAAAGGTATTGCCTGGGAACAAGTCATTCATTTTACAAACTTTCTGACTACAGTCATTGATAGAATACTTCAATTTATTCACTAAGGTTTTTGGTAGTTGTATAAAGTTGAATAATAGTTGTGCTGATTAGATTTCCTTGAAGGTGGACAAATAGAATCCTATCACAGCAGCATTGTATTTCTTAATGGCTTCAGTACGTTCTTTTCCGGTAGTGCACGCCACCCATGCCTCTTGATTGTGTAATTGCTGGCATAGTAAATCACAAGACTTTTCTTAATGAAAATAGCCAATGCCAGTCAACTTCAGCTCACTAATAGACATTGAATATGAAGATCAAAGAAGAAAGCCTGCATTTGAATTGTGGTGCTAGAGAAGAATTTTGAAAGTACCGTGGGCTGCCCAAAGTACATCCAGGGTGCTTCTCAGAGGCAATGATGGCTACATTTCCTCTTCTGCAAGAGAGGAAGGACCTGAGCGAGAGAACTGGTATAGTAGCTCATGCCTACGAACATTTGTGAGGATGGTGCAGGACTGAGAACTGTTTCCTTTGGTTTTGCATAAGTTCTCGGTGAGTTGGGAGGGAAGGACGCTAGGGCAACTTTCCACACCCTCACTATGAGATCCCGCAGGATCAGGTCTTAGCCTCTTTCTTACGCGTTTCTCTTTGCCTGCTCTCTTCAGCACCCCCAGCCTCGCGCCTGCGTGGGGACTAGCGCCGGTACTCTTCCCCTCAGCCATTGCAGTCACCCAAGTCTCTCGCGATCCGCCCGCAGACAATCTATCCCAAAGTTACTTTCCTTTTGCCAGGCCAGTCTCTGACAGACCACCAGGTCTTCAGTGAAGACTCTTCTGCGCCTCTCTGGCATTCTTCAATTGTTCCCATTGCCACCGTTTGATGTTTTTTTCATACGGAGGTATTTTACTTACTTGTTTTTGTTGCTCTTGTTAATGGTCTCTTCCAGTCCAGACAGAAGCCCCTTGAAAGAGGTCCTCCTGTCTACTTCTCCTCCCACACAGTCGACGCTCAATACTAACTTATGGAAGCAAGGGGGAGGGAGGGAAGGTGCATATTTGAATGCTTTTTACATCCGGAGGTGCATCCAGCTACAAGATGTAATTATTAGCTGAGCCACAGTCAGGTAACACTTAAATGTATTTGCCATTTACAGCTGGATCAAAGCACATGCGATGTGTGTGTCTGCGCTTTTAAAAATAAGTAGATGAGTGGTCTCCTAATATCCTTAGAGCACCCATTTTGATATTGATTTATTTTCAGCCCACTGTGTATCTTCTGTGTTGGAAATAATGAGAGCCTATGAACTGAAGCAAAGGCAACATTGTACAATCCAGAATAACCTGACGTGAAGACAAGGACGTCTAATTAGTCTTCTTGTGACAATCTTTTTTTTTTAGATTAATATTCTTCTCTTTTGAAAAGAAGTCTACCAGCAGTATTTGTGTCACTGACTCTCCCGATAATGAATAGGGTTCACCAGACACCTACACAGTTTCCTCCAAAATATTCTTGTGTGACACCACTACTGAAAAGAACAGTTTCCATTAGAGAGAAGAGCTTTTGAAGTACAGAGCCACGTGCTCTATTATAAAGGACACATTCTATTATAAAAGAGGGAAAAATCTGTGCTGGAACATAATGTTTTATGAAACGTGACCAATAGATTGTTTAACAAAACATATATGGCTACTTCATCGGACATGAGTTAATAAAGATGAAGGACTAACATTCACCTATGATACATTTTTTTAATCTCTAAAAACTTTTCTAGTACTATTTTCACCTGAGTCACAAGCTAATTAACTGGGGAAGGAGGCGACAGAGTCTTTGTCTGTGAATCTTGTAATTATAATTAATGGTAAGTTACAGGGAAGTCAAAAGCTTACATTCAAAGTTTAAAGTAAAATGACTCTGTGGCATTTAGGGCAAGTGCTAGGGAAGCATTAAGGAAGAGTTTATTATTCCTATCATTTAGAATTTCTGAAACAATACCTTCAAGTTTTTAAATCCTTCCACTGGGTCTGAATTCTCATGCTGCCACCTGGGTTGTCCTTTGTTTTGTTCTGTTTCATTGTTGCAAAGGGACACCTATTAGTGGATAGGGTTAAGAAGGAGACAGCTTCTACCTCTGGATCAGTTGCCATGCTCTGAGTCTCACAGGGGCCTCCCTCAGGTCAGCAGCCACCACCCAGGTTGCAAGCACAAAGCATAGGGTCCATGTGGATCTAGACACACTGTTCACTGGCGACTTCAGTGCCTTCCTGACAGTGGTATCCTGAAATAAACACCCAAAGTTCCCATATGTTCACGTGTGTATTATGTCGGAGAGCTATGTGTGTTTGTCTGGGTAGACTAGAGAAAAAAATTATAAGCATGCATATGTCTATTAAATAGAGTTTTATATAAAGGGGAAATTGTACCTTAAGAAAGTATCCCAACACAGTCCAGTCCAAGCCCCTAACTCCGATCCTAGCCCATATGTCTAGTATCAACCCATAAACTTCTCTTCAGATTCAATTGACGCCACAGGCAGAACTGTCACAGCCAGATGGGTAGAACGCCTCTGGATCCAGTGGTGTTGTAAACATCTCAGCACTGGTAGGAGTATCCACGTGGCTTCTCTAGGTCCAGGTTTCTGGCAGCATTGGGGTAGATCTATGAGGCTTCTCCTCAGGGATGTCTCAGAGGGAGCCAGCCTTGTCAGTCGAGTTTCTCAGGCAGCGAGTGTTGTGAGTAGAAAGTCTCCCAGAAAGTGAGCCATGAGCCTCCCCCAAGGGGGAAATGCCAGTGGGTTTCCCAGAATTCTCAGGAGAAGACCTTGCCCACACAGAGGACTCATTGACTATTTTCAGGTTGACAGACTGGACTCTATTCCTGCACTCTAAATCCTCAATCTCATACCAGGTTAGGTGATTGCCACATTATGTTTTTGTCATACATCAAATACAGCAGAAAAATCTATTGTTGCAAGAAGTAACCATCATTTTTATATCTATAATTTTAACTAGTGAACTTTTTATTCATTGTGATGTAGTGATTTTCCTGAGATGGCTTCTCTAGCCAGTTTGTACCTCTCACCAAATGACTAGATGGGACTGTGCGGATTGGGTGTAGGGAACTCTCACATGGGGATTAGTCACTTTTGAAGCACACTGAGTAAGATGTCCATTCTCTTATCTTTGCTCTTCAGGAGACATGTGTGAACTACTGGATTGAATGACGTGAAGTATAAAGTTACAAAGGCAGGAAACAATTTTCAATCATAATGTAGTTCATATGTCTAGATCATGCTTGTGTATATTTTATAAGAACTTTACATATATCAACTAGGCTAAACTCACAAAACAATAAATCAGTCCTACTACTACCCAGTTTTTAGAAATGAGAAAGCTGAGACTGGGTGATTATCCGAAGTAATCAGCTTTCCAGTTATAGGTCAGGATTCCAAACGAAGCCGTCTAGCCCCAGGGAACCCTGTCTGTCCTCTTTAAGGCAGGGTTCACAGAGTCTCTAGTACACGTCTAATACTTTTGTAAGCAGTTTACGTGCATTAGCCTATTTAATTCTGAAAACAAACCAATGGGAATATTATTACATTATTTGCTGTTTTCTCAAATGAAATATCCACCCACCCTCCCTCCAAAAAAAAAAAAAAAAAAAGAAGGAAGGAAGGAAAGAAACAACCTTCAAAGTAGCTAGTAAACACCGGAGCAAGAATTCAAACCTACATCAAACCCCAAAGACCACCTTTTTGGCCAACCCAAATCATGCAAGAAATTTAGACAAAGATTTACATACAATGGCCTTCCTAACTGCATTTGTAAAGGAAGTTTTTCTGGAACCCAGTCTTGCACAGTGATTTACATAGTCTCTGCTAGGTAAATGTATTTGCATATGACTTTTTTGTGTTTTACAATGATAGTGATTTCCTGTGAAAGAGACTTGCAAGCCTCTCATCTTTACCACCAGCCCTTTAAAAGGAAAATTTAACAACAGGCCTCCCCATCCCCCACCTCCCCTTTAGATTCCAAGTGGTCTATTCTGTCTTCTTTGATTTGTCCTTCTACTACCCAAACTCCAGAAAATAACATGTTACCACATCCATAGAATTTCACATGCCACCAGACAGTGACAAAACAATGATCGGGTCTTTAGAAACTTTACAATGCATCTTACCTCATTTCCCAGACAGAAACCACACAACATTCTCTCTGGTTTCTGCTCTTATTGGTGTCCTGAGAAAAGAAAAGGAAACTGTGGCTCTGCAGAGGCATGGAATCTACAGAAAATCAATGGAGTATATGCCCTGGCTTTTCCTACTCTTGCTCCCTGACCTTAGCAATTCCTGAAATTCTATCGACCCCACTTCTCCATTTGAAAAAATGTATGAATCATAGGATGTTTAATTCAAAGGGCATTTTGATCTTTAAATGAGTTGATGCATGCTATTTTGGAAAGAGTGGCTAGCTCTTAGAAAATGTTAATTACTGTTATTGTTCCTTAACTTCTTCAAAAGACTGACTCAGAAATAAGTAGAATGGTTAAAGGGGAGACCTGGATATAATGGGGTGTAGCCAAGTAGAACTGTACAGAGGAAGATGACCAGCCATTACTGAATACCAGTCTACATTCATTATTTATATGGCATGCAATAAAACAAATGAATCTGAAATCAGGGTCTTTTAAGAATTTGAAAAGTAATGCCAGAAGAGGACAAGATAAAGTTCTTCAGAGCATCATGGGGAATGCAGCAATGAAACACCGCAGGAAGATCGCACAACAAGTGCCATTCACCTCGCTTCCATGTTGCACCAAAGCACCTTATTTGTAGAGTCAGCTTTTCTAATGCCATTAAGACAATTATTTCAAGTGTTATCTAGCTTTGAATACATGCTGACAACACCAACAGGTTTTTGTCTTGTTTTCTTTAACTCAGAGTTTAACCCCCAATAAATTATTTCCTGGGGATAATAACGACTATACCAGTTTCTACAGTGAGAGGTATTGATGTTTACAAAATGTACACGTAAGCAATAAACTACAAAATATTGACACTAAGGATATTATAGTGAGGGTGGTAAGCTTTGATGCCAGAACGTCTTAGACTCAACGTTGTTTTCCAGCCTTTACCAGGTAGTTTTTGCAATTTGCATCCTAGCTCAGATCCTGTTACCTGAGTCACCAAAGGAAGTGAAAGTACCAGAAGCAGCCATTCCATCATACATTTGACCAACATTTTATTGCATAGTTGTGATATTTAAGTCACTTGTTATATTGTGAGGCTCAAGCTGTGAACAAATCAGAGACTGACCCCATATCTCAAGGGGCTCTTTATCCACCTATGCGACGCAAGCACAAAGTCTGGCACAAATTAAGTATTTAAAAAATGAGCTATCATTACCATTGACTAATTGTCATTGTGGAATTGGTCATAATCCTGAGCTAGTATTTCTGGGGACCTATTTCTGGTTTATGGCCAGAAGGTTATAACCTTCTCAACACATCCCACACCAATTGATCTAGAATGTGCCACTCTTGATGAGGGATTTTTTGTCATTAAAACTCAGTCCCTGATCATGTGCTTATTCAGTAACTAACTGGATGAAAGGTCTTTATTCAGGGGTGGCTGTTAAAGTCTTTAGTCGTATACGAAATATCCTGGAAATACTTCCCCTCACTTAAAGTCCATTTCAGGGATGAAGTGAAGTACATTTTTGGAAGAAAGAATATCGGTATTTGATTCCATTGTGTCAGGAATGATCCGAGGAGAAAAAAAATCAATGCAGCGATGAGGAAAATAGAAAAAGAAGTGTTATTAAAGAACTGTAAGGGAAAAGGAAGAAAAGGGTATTGGTAGGAGAAGCAGATAATGCAGAGCAGAAGCAGTTGCAGGTCGTGTGGAGGAGGCCCTAATGCAGAAGAGATGAGTGGGACACCCGAAAATACTTTGAAAACTGATCAGCCACTCATGGATGTTATTTGTTTATCTATTTTCCTTAACTTCTACAAATTGCTCCCCTCACAAAAGTCATTTTGGAAAGTTATCTTTCAGAGTGTGTAAAGACATCAATGATTTTAGTTATCTTCACTTACAGAGGGTCATTTGTCATCTCGTCAAGTGTGCATGTGTCTGCCAGGAAAACTGGAAACCAACATACATCATACTCAGTGGCTTCAAGGATTTGGTTGGCCTTCTTGTGTATATTTGAATATAGAATTCATTTTAATCTGACATTTCTTACCTCTCATCCTATTTTTCTTCTAATTAAGTTCTATAAATGTATCCTCTACCCAGTGTGAACTGTAATAAATTCTTTTCCTGAATTGGCCTTCTGAAAGTCACAAACCAACATTATGATGAATTGCAAAATGAATAATTTCCCTTCCACTGAGTCTATTCTAAGCAGCTGTGGTGCTGCAGAAAATGAAACAATGTCTCACTAGATAGAATGTGCTGCTTGTAGTGTTGTGTGGCTCGGAGCCAACTGTTTCCAATCCTATTCCCAGCAGATTTCCCAAGGCTTCTGTGCAATGAAGCACCATTTTTTAGTGTCTCCTGGTAGTTTTAATGGAAAGTGTCAATAACAAGAAAGAACTTTTTTTCTCATGTACACCCTAGAGGTATCCATATTGGTATAGATCAGGGTGATGACCTAGACTGTGCAGTTAGTCACCCAATATGAAACCACCCAATATGTCACCATTGCTACTACAGAAGAAAGGTGAAGGCTGTTAGAATGTGTGTAAGATGTGTATGTGTGATTTCTACATCTGATTATCTGTGTCCTTTTTTTAACTTCAGTGAAAAGGAAAGTAAATGTACTTTGTCTGAGCAAAGGTGGACAAGTCAAAAACTGAACAGTTTGCTAGTGATATTTTGGTTATTTCAATAGGTACTTGACATTGGATTTATGTGTTCCCATTGCTTTTAAGGCACAGAAGAAATGCTCTATAAATAATTGAATGTATTGCCATAAATAAAATACCAGACATTAACCTTGTAGAACTCTGATATTATAATAGTTTCCCCCCAATATTTAATAGCCAAAACGACCCTAGTCTGGTTTAAACAATAGGACTTAATCTACTGATCATCAATTTTACCTACTTTTTTCTCATTTCCATCTATTCCTTTATAGAGTAGGAATTCCTCCTGCATCCTGAATTCATTACTATGATTGTGTACTGTGCATTGACTGGAGACAATTTAAGTGGTGTATTAGCACAGAATCTGATTCCTATGTTTGTGTAGACAGTGGATGAGTTAGTCCAGGCAGACTAGAGGAACAAATTTCAGAGACACTCATATAGGTATAAGGAAAGGGTTTATATACAAAATAAATGTGACACTAAGAAGGCATCCCAGTCCAGTCCAGTGCAAAGTCATAAGTCCAATATTAACCCATGTGCCCGAAGTTAGTCTATAAAGTCTGCTTCCGACTCAGGAAGTCACAGATCAGTGGGTGCAGAATTCTGGTGCTGGCAGGGGTCTCCCCATGGCTCCTGCTTCCAGGGCTCAGGTCCATCAACAGCATGCCACTCCAGCTTCAGAGGTCTGTCTTCATCAGGACAAAGCCGAGTGGGCTCTCTGCTGGCTCCTCCAGCTTCTCGCAGACTGCATCTTGTGTTGCCTGTGGTTAATCATCTCTGAAACTAACTCCCAACAACTGGGGAAGATAGCTTCTCATCTCCATGAGGGAGATACCGCGAGATTTCCCAGGAGTCCCAGGTGAAAGCCATGCCCACACAGAGGCCTCATCAGCTACTCAATGGCTTTCTCCTGATTAACAGGCTAAACTCCACCCCTACATTTCAATTCTAAAATTAACGTAAGCAGATGACTGCCACAGTGGACTATGAAGTCAATGCTTCCTATCTGGTATTTATTATAGAACTCTGATAACGTGGTTGTGATTTATATCTTTTTCAATAATGCCTGGTCTAAGGCATCTTTTACCCTGAAAAGCATTTCCACTCTTGACATTTACTCTTGAAAATATGCAGAGGAAATACGCATAGGTACGTGGTCCCTATATCCAAACAGACATTAATCATCTTCCTTAAAATATTTTCAAACCAGAATTAGGTAGACAGAAGCAATCACTGAAGCCAACGATAGCATTTCACAAGTGAAGGCAGACAGGTGGAGTGAAGTTAATTAGGTTGATGGAGGTCAGAGTTCAAGCTCTAGGTAGGATGTTGAGCCTGGTGCCTCTGATTTCTGGGCCAACACGTTGTGAACTGTGCTGCTTGACTAAAGGGACATGCGTAATTAACTGCCACTTCATGTATTCATACTGTGAAGACATTTGCTGCTACCCCCCATAACCTCCTCTCTGCCTTCTGTCTCCCTCTACAGCATTGCTATGCACCCACTGAAAGAACTGCTGGTCTCCTGTGGTGAGGATCGCCTGTGGAAGCTGGTGGATCTCCCAGAAGGCAGGGTGCTTGTCACAGGATTAGGGCACACCGACTGGCTTTCAGACTGCTGCTTCCATCCCAGGTCAGTGCACACATCTTTCCAGACCAGCTTGATCCCTCCAGGGGAAGCTTCTGTTAACTGTCTTCCTCTCAGCCGGCTTAGAGGAAGCTTTTCTGTCTGCAAAGCACACCCTTCGCCGAATCTCAAAACATGTAGATAAATGCTCCTTTGGTTTTTCATTATATTGATTTAAGAGTGATCGCTTTTGATATTTGGTACATGTAAAACTTAGTCTGCATGCTGATGCATTGAACAAGAGTAATAAGCTTCCTGGGACAAGGCTTATTAATGCTGCTTGTGCTCACAAATCCTGGCAGGGCACATGGAATTCTGGTCAATAATGCATGCCAGTGTTTACTTTGCCTCTTTTAATCGTGCAGTTTTTTCTTTCAGAATTAAGTGATCTTCCAAAAAGGATAAGAAGCGGTGACCAATATAATTTTTTTAATTCAGTGACACTCAAGATATTAAAAAAGAGTAAAGCAAGGCTGAAAACATTGGGCTCTGTGAATTTCAGAAGTCACTGAAGATGTGTACTCCCCAGACCAAGAGTACAGAGGAGGAAGGTTGTCAACACACTGGTACAGTTTCCGGTAGACAGACAGCTCCACCCACAACTCCTCCTGGTTGCCGTGTTCATCATTGTGCTTAACATTGGAGTCAGTGTTGGACCTGCCTCTTCCTAGCGCTCTCTGGTCTAAGCACTTTGGGGGGGGGGTCCCATCTTTCTAGTGCAATTTCTAAGTTGTTCTATTGGAAGACTAAAATCTCCTTCCTTACTGACTCCTAGTACATAGAAAAAAATGCCTTTTTTTTTTTTGAAAATACAGATCTTAGAAGTTACCAAAAAAACTCAACAAGAAAATAGTCCTAATTTCTGAGGTTTACACTAAGTTGATAGAATTTCCCATGCAGCATAGCAGGCAAAGATAATGCACTGTTACCCCTAAATTTAATCATTCCAGGTCAAAAAGTCAATGAAGCCTCCCTATCACTCCCCTTAGAAAGTGGGGGCCTCTAGTAGTTTCCTATTCTCATTTCCAGTGTACTCAGCCATCAATCACCCACTCTAATAACCTTTTCTTAACCTGTCACTAACTAAATGTGTCTGTCCTGGATGAACTCAGTAACCACCCCATGACCAGCCACAGGCCTTGAAAGCAGTAGGGTATAGAAATAAAGCTCCTTTTCGACTTTGGCATCATTCAAACCTAAGTTTTAATCTTAGGACTTCTGCAGAGTAACATCTGACCTATGGCCCTCAGCATTTTCATCTATAAAATGAAGGCGAGAAAGCATTTACATAACTACCCTGTCATAAAATATACATTCTACATAACTAGCCTGTCATAAAATACACAACATTAAAATTTTTGTCTATCACCCTTTAAAAATCTTGAGTGTGATAATCTCCCTTGCTTTTATAAGAAGATGCAAAACTGATAACTAATAATTGAAAAATAATTAATACAGTTGGAAAGGTCTTGCATGTTTTGAAACAAAAACCCTAATGATTTTATAAATTTATCTTTAGAAAAATACCACCTTAAAAATTTAGTTCTGCTATGTTATGTATTTCTCTTAGTTATTGCACAATTAAGGAAATTTTGATGATTTGTATATCCTTTATGTAGTCTCACCAGTCTTTTCAGTGAGCAATTTAAAATATTCTTAATATTCTAGCAAATGTTTAATTCACATTATCGTCCCCCCATCAATGAGGCAACTACAATTTAATTTACCTAGGTTAATTTATAATTGAAAAAAATTAAAAACCTCCTGTTTCTTTGAATTAGTGCTGTTATTTATTCTGGTAGGCCTTTAGCTACAACATCAGAATGTTGGTCAAAGTTCTCCAATCACTACTGCCATCCAGTCACTTCTGACTTATCGTGAAAGACCGAGGTTTCCAAGGCTGTAAATCTTTATGGGAATAGACAAAAAGGATTCCATATGTTAAGTATGATAAGGAGCAGCGGTAGCCAAAAGGAATGGCAGGTGGTGTGTTCTGTCCACCAGAAACTGTGCCCCATGTGGCTATTCCACCCTTGTCCTGTAGAGTGAGGAGTGAGTTGGAACTCCTGAACGCGAGTCTATCAGTTCAATTTGATTCACCAGTACCCCACGGACTAGTGGACTTAAACTACTGATCTTGAGATTGCCAGTTCAATACTAACCGAACAGTTCAACCCATTCTGATGCATACAAAAACCACATTTATATGTATGTCTATAGCACATTTATTTATTTCCATATATATTTAAAACTACTTTCTACAATTTTTATTTTATGAAAAAAAGTATTGAATTAGCTTCCTAATTTAAAAAACTCCATTTTAATTGATATTTCTGCCTTGTCTTTGGTATGAATGTCAATGGAATTAGTGTGAAAAAATTACTGGGAAAATTTCCAGTTAAACAGAAAAGAAAACTTCTTTTCAGTTGAAATATTTTTAGTTCTTCAAAGAGTCAAATTATCTTTTGTACAAGATATTAAGCTGAGTGCATGAACATGTGGTTGATTTCCTACCTAGCATGTAGGTCACAAGAGCTATGCCACACTCTCATCTCTTAGGAATGGAAGTCCATCCTGCAGAGACCACAGAGAAGTGTAGCCTATCACTTAGGTAGCTGCTGGGCCTGCTAATCAGGTTTCAATAATGCCCTGTTACTATGGCACCCACCGAGTTAGAGATTTTCTCATTAGTGTTTGACCAGCACACGATCCTTTAAATAGATCTTCTGTTTTCCCACTCAATTACTAAAATTAAAGAAAGGTGATATACATCATTATTAACTGATCATATGTATTTTCACTTAATAGGTTTTATGGCAGAATTGTGATGAAATGCCTTGTGCTATTTTATTTATTTACTTAATTACATCGTGGAATAAAGATAAAGAGGAAGGTTGTATTTAACCGTAAGGGGTTTTAAGTTGGAAATCTCAATTATAAAATGTTGTATTTGAAAATTAATTTTAAAAGGATTGTTAAAAACAACAGTAATACTATTATTTTAGTTAAAGAGATCAGTTCTGAAAGTTTATATTTCAGATCTCAAGTGTTTCATAATAGTTCATGTGCGTAAATGTATGTTGCCGATAATGTAGGGATCTTATAAAGGCTACATATTAAAGTTTGACTATTTTGACTTATGTATTCTGGTAAGAAAAATAATTCACAGTTAGAAAGATATTCCCTCTCTTTATCTAACCACAAGATCAGTGGTTCAAACCCACCAGTCACTCAGCAGAAGAAAAATGAGGACGTCTGCTTCCAGAAAGATTTACAAAGCTACAGAAGCCTTCCATAGGCCAGCCATGACCCACCAACAGCAGGGAGGGACTTTGTTTTTGTGTGTGTTCATATGCTATGTTCTTCATTTCTAATTTGCAACAAATTGAGTTCAAATATGATATGGTGATCTGTTGTTGTCTCTTCATTCAAAAAATGGAGGCATAATCTTACTCAGAGCCAAGGTATGAAATCAGGCTAATTTATTTTTCTGGGGGAATTTCAGAGTGGACATAGTACTTACTGAAACACCTCTACCTCGATTGTGCTCATCATCTAAGAAAAACTAACATGAACATTTACACCTTGCATTTTTAAGTATAGGAGCTCTTAGTTGAGAGTTTTCTTTTGCCACGTTGAATTGAACATGGCAGTGTTTTGCAACGTTGTCATCACCAAGAGTTCAGGTGGGAGACAAGCCTGTTCAACATGACTTTGCTGAATCCTGACTTCAGCAAAATTCTGCTTACATGTAATATCAGGGGTGTTCTATAATTCTCACATTCTGTTGGGTCAGCTTTCTCTAGAATGGATACAAATATGAATCTCTTCCAAGTCAGTTGGCCAGGTAGCTGTCTTCCAAATTGCTTGCCATAGATGAATGGGTGCTTCCAATGCTTGATGAGCTTACTGAAACAGTCCATTGGTATCCCATAATTTCTTGGAGCATTGGATTTTGCTGATTCTTTCAGTGACGCTTGATCTTCTTCCTTCAGTGTCTTTGGTTCTTGATCATACACTACCTCTTGAAATGGTGCAATGCCAACTAGTTCTCTTCTGGACAGTGACTCTGTAGCTTCTCTGGATGTTTCCTGCATCATTCAATATTTTACCCATGGAATCTTTCAGTATTGCAATGTAAAGATTAGTTTTTTCCCTTAGTTCTTTCCATTTAAGATATGTATGCTGAGCATGTTCTCCTTTGGGGGGTTTGGACTCCAGGTCTTTGTACATTTCATCATAATATTTGGTTTGTCTTCTCAGGATGCCCTTTGAAATTTTCTGTTTACTTTTTTATTTCATCATTTCTTCCAAAAGCCTTATATACTTTATGAGTAAGGGTGAATTTCAACTCTGAAATGGTGTGTGAAGTGGTGTCTGCTGACACCCCTTTTGAACGTTTCTTTCCTGTTGAATTAATGACCTTTTGCATTCTGCATGTCTGATGTCTCTGATGACATACATACCACCACTCATCTTGTCTTCTGTCAATAATGCTCAGTGCTTCCAATCTGTTCTTGAGAAGTGCTCAAAATGCAGGTGATATAGATTCAAGGTCCTTTTGGGGCCTTTATGGAGTTCTGTTATTTTCTTCAGCTTCAACCTGAACTTACATGAGAACAAATGTTTCCCCTTCTTTTATGCATATGTGATTCTTATACAGTTATCAACTCACATTTAGTTAATATGTTAAACTCTTGCCTGTTGCGCCTGTGCATCTACCGCCCCACCCCAAAACCATATTATTAGGAGTCAATATGGATATCATATCATTCCATAGTTCCATCACATCAACCAGAATTATAAGATAGCTACCACAATCAGTTTCAGAACATTGTCGTCATTCTAGAATTCCATGCTATCAGCTAACTTTTAAACTCCCTCACCCCCACTCCAGTACCCCACAATACACTTATTTTATTAATATTTCTATAGATTCACTAAACCTGGGTTTTATATGCTGAAAAAGAGGAAAACATGTAACAACCATTCAACAGGGTCACACTTGATGAGCAAACACATCTGAAATAGCTCCCACTATGAGCAAATAAAAAAGAATATCGAAAATGTTCAAAACTGGATTAAGCCCAGTATGCATCAGAGGGGGATATCAACTGACAAGTCAGGTCTATCACTTTGATCAGTTATAGTCATCTCTCTAAGGATAACCACTCCTCCCCTCCTTCAATTGTGGATAAAGTGACATCACCAGAGGCTTATTTCCTAGTTGGATCCCAGAAATGTATCTTGGGCTCCCATGGTCATCCCTAGTCTTCTGCAAAACAGAGCCTCAAAATTTAAGCGCTTGGTACTCTTCCCTCCTTCAGCTTTAGAAGATATGATCCACAATCCTCCGGTCACTGATGTTGGGGTGTTTCTTTCCTATGGATTCATTGATGGTTTTTTCCACAGCCAGCCCCTGGTGTGGCTTTAACTGGGACATGTTATCAGGAGAGATGAGTCTCTGCAGAAGACATTGTGCTTGTAAACTAGGAGGGCTGTATGTGAGGGAGGTCCTCTCCTCTATGAGATAGACTGGCACAGTGACTGCAACAATGGGCTCAAGCATAAGCACAATTGTGGGCATGGCACAGTGCTTGGTGGTGTGTCCTTCTGTGGTACACATGTTATCTAAGAGTTGGAACCAACTTGAAGGCACCTAGCAATAGCAACAACAACAACAGCAGCAACAACAAGAAGCCTTGACGATGCCAAGTCAAGCCCTGTTGTCCTTGTCTTACCTGGCCAGACAGCTCAAATACATAAGCCACAAATGTAATAAGAAGAGCAATATTATGTATAGGGAGAGAAGGAATATTTCAAGTAAACAGGTGTTAAAGAAATGACCCTAAAAAAAGAAATAGCCCTGGCAACAGAAGAATTAATAAAATAACTAGTAAGTATATTTAATAGCATATGCCATCATCTATACTTCATGAGAAAAATGAAGATTCTGTGACATCACAGTTAGATTTTTTTAAATGCACGGATATTCCAGTATACAATGATAGATGTAAAAGATAGCAAAGTAATGAATCAGATTTATATCTGATTAAACCTTAAATGACTAAAAAGTATATATACAATATTGGCGCCAAGAAACTCAAATATTTTAGTATAAATAAGCTGGAAAACAGTCTCAACTACACTGTGCACCAAATTCATGGCACCAAACCAAAGCTGTGTGCAGAATAACTTTGTGGTTTTAAATTTTTTAATATTAAGAAAAGAAAAAATGAACACAAGTTAACTTTGATTTCATGTTAAAATGAAAACTGGGCAGCCAAATACAGCAAGACAATGAATTGAATTACCACAAAAAGCAGAGCATGATGAATTAGAATAAAAAGAATAAGTAAATATGTGAATGTAAATTATTTCAGAGAAAAGAATAAACAATAAAATAAGAATAAATAGATAGCTTAAAGTAATGAAGAACTGAAAAAGGATGCAGAAATATAAATCCTAGTAACTTTTTATATACAGAGACTAAACTTTACTTTTGGATTTTGTATTTTCTATGAAAACAAGAGAAGAACATCATACCTGGTAAAGAAAAGGGGCAGTGACAGCAAAACAGAGGGAGGCCATCAGGGAGCCGGCGAGACACAGTGGCTGCAACAATCAACTGAAACATGAGAACAGTTATGAACGTGGTGTGGGACTGGCTGTTTGGTTTTGCTGTTGTTTTGTTGCACATAGGGTGACTAAGAGTGTGAACCAACCAATACCATCTAAGGATAATAACATGAAATGAAGAAAGATTACAAACACTCAACATTGAACCCAAATTGTTAATAAATTCATAAAAGTGAAAGCAATAGGATTTTTACAGTTCTACCTGACAGCCTTATCTTCAACAGTATTAGGAGTGGATTTTTAAGATATGAAATAAGAAAGAAAGGAAAGAATATGGATAATCATTAGGTTAGCTAATCTTCAGATAACAGGGAAAATAAAATGGAAATTTTAATAGTGATTTTACAAATAAACATGATTTTGAACCTGGTAAACATAGTTCTTTCATAACAGAGGCCCATTGTAGAATTATGGAGTAAAAGCTGTTAAAGAACATCCGATAAGTGGAAGCATGTTAAGTGTTTCAGTAGCACAATATATAATTGTGCTCAAGCAATATTTGCACTTACAAAGCATGGAATCAGATGAGTACTCAAACAGTGAGAAAACTGCATGATGAACCATATCAATTGGTATTTATTGAATGTTGCACTAAAATGGTTGGCTAATTCTGAGATCCACATAAAGGCACATCATTTACATGTGTCCTTAAACCCCCTGTGTTGGAATTGACTAGAGGGATGGACCAGCTGTATCTGTCAGGGTTTCAATGCCATGAGGGTTAGATGAGTCCAGACAGGAAGGGGTACTTATGAGAAATTGGCAAAATGGAGAGCATAAAACCCTGTATGGAAACACATAGATACAAATAACTAAAATCAAACAAGTAAGGATCCACCAGCGTGTCTGAGCTCTCACCTCCCGGTGGTAGCCAAGTTACTTTTCCAGGCGATATTTATTATCAACTAACACTACACTTGTTTCTCTATTGTAAGAATGAATATCTAATTAAAATATTCTCAACGGTGACATTTGGGAAGATTTATAACCCCTAAACTAAACAGCATGTGGAAAACCTTTTAAAACATTTTACAAATAATACACCTTTCACAATTGATTCTAAATATCATACACACAAATGATCATTACCATCCTTTTTTGAAAGCAATTTTAGAGTCAGTTTTGTTGGTGGTAAGTTTTCAAGTTGAAAGTTGCTTAGAAGTACATGCATATATGAAGAAGGGCGGTGGTTTAATCACTGCTTGTTATTACATAGTGCTGTTATTACATAGTGACCACTAGATGGTGATCTTACATTAGAACAGTAAAGCACCTTTGGCATTTACTAGGTTACCTGTTGTGCATTAGATTTGTGATTCATAGCAACCTTATCGGGCAGGGCTTCTTAGGCTGTAATCTTTACAACAGTGGATTGTTAAATCTTTTTCTTATAGAGTGATTGGTGTATTCTAACCAAGAGTCTAGAGTGAGCAGATGAGAGCTACCAGGGATACTTATTTATTAGGATGAATTTACTGCTGAAAATGATTCGTCGGTTGCTAAACATGATGAGTGCATGGAGGAGTGCACGGGATGTGTATCTGAACTCTCTGTGCACTGTTGAGAGAGCTACAACGCTAAAGTACAGGGACTATTAGCATACTCCAGTGTGAGGTAGCGATTGCACCAACCTTTGAAATCTGAGTTTCAAGTTGCCTATTTTTGAATCCTACCTCTTAATATTACTCCTATCATTTTTCTCACTTTGGAAATGAGAATCATACCTCCAGGATTGTGAAAGTTAATGCTATTAACATATACAGAACCCACACTATCATTGACAGAAAAAAAATGTTTAATATTTTGTTTGTTTCTTTATTTTCAATATAGGAATTTTGAGAACATAGACCTGGGTAACTGGGAAAATTGGTACACATCTGTGATCTCTGGGCACCGGGGACTGGGAAAGGCTCACTGTTGCAATGTTGGTGTTACACCAAGCTCAGCGGAAAGGCTCTTCTCATACCAGGAAATCAGTCACTGTTAGGGTTATGTTTCAAGGTAAACGGGGAAAAGGGTTATAAAGTGAAGTCAGTACTGTCCCTGGGTGCTGTCGAGGAGGGAATTCTGACTCCGCCCTGCAGTGTGAAGTCACTCTGACTCATGGCACTTACCACTGCACACGGCCGTCACCTAGGGAGTCCGAAGAGGGGCTCTCTAGGTGGGCGAGCAAATTGTCAGGTCTTCCGTCCTACTGAGCATCTGCGTAGATGGTGCTTTTTGAATCTCCACACTTTTGATGCAAAGCTGGCGGAGCATTGCACCACCACATCTGCTGTCTATTGATACCTCACCTTAAAATTGTCCCAGACCCTGTAGTATTTTTCGAGCGGAAAAGAGAACAAATCCTGCCCACCCGTTTAAAAAAACTGAATATTATGCTTTAAAAACAACAACAGCAGCAGCAGCAGAATTACTTTTTAAAATAGTAATTTTGGCATGTTTTAAATGAAGGCATATAGTATTCTAAGATCTTTACTAATCCGATTTGTTTTGCTAATGTTCCATTTAGACTACCTCTGCATGACCCAAACAAACAAAAATGCATATCCGTCATCAGCACAGTATTAATAGATCAATAAAACACATGCTTCCCTTCATAATGTATTAGGTGTCTTTACTTAAGCCAGGGGAATGTTCTGATACAGTTGCAGAATTTTGAATGTAAATCCAGTGTCTGATTTTCTGTGTTTAAAGCTGCTTTCTGCACTCTTCCCCCCCAACCCCACCCCTTCGTATGACCACAACTTATCATATGAAAGAGCATGTATCTCCCCACACGTCTCTATCAAATGAAAGCACTTGAGATTAGTGTCCTTAAACAATTTCACAGTGCTGCATTTTATCTTGAGTTCATTGCCTGAGGCAGAAATAAAACAGACAACATCCTGTTAAACATTTCTTTTACCCTTATGAGCTGATTTATGAATTGTGAATAAACAATGTTCTTCAAAATTTCTGTATGCAGTGCCTAAAGCCATTGCAATAAAACTCCATGACAAGTATACAATTTAATGGAAAAATTAAAATAAAAAACAGGAACATGAAGAGACCAGTTTATCATCTTATGATTTTGGTGCCCCACTGCATTGGTAGATGTATTTGTAATCTGAAATGCTGAGTAGAACAGAATAGCCTGTTACATATTAATATTATAACACATGTACTTTGAAATTTGATGTATTTAGGTTCTATTCTGAATTTGTGACTGTTATCTGAAGAGGATGAACACTGGAAATGTCCTCTCTCAATACTTGTCTTTTATAATTGTTGTGTTTTCTTTCACTTGGTTTTAAAACAATCCTTCTTTTAATACTTGTGAAGTTTTCTCCCCATGCCCTTGATTCTAGTGCATGATCATCATAAAGACAATTATGGTTTTAAAATTCCATAGTTCCATGCCTCTGTGAAAAGGCATTTTCTCTGTAAAACCAACCTTTAAAGAATTATTTCTACCCTCATACATATTTGAAGAAGTTTAACATTTAGCATTTAAACGTTTGGTAAAAGTAGCACTGAGGTAAATTGAGATTATTCAGGCTTCAGAAAAAAGTGAATAAAATAGATTACAGCTCAGAAATCTGTGAAAAAATGGTGAAGTGTGTCAGGTGGGCAAAGGGAGAGATCCTGATAAGAAAAGGGCCGGCAGAGTATTTGAATAAATATGAACTAAATCCTCCCCAATATGACAAATATCACTAATGCATGCCTCCGTGAATCTCAAATATGGATGATAAGTAGAATACCCAAAAGGAGATTTACAACTAGACATTTCATTTTCAAATGCTCGATTGTCAAATACAAAGAAAGCATGATGAAATTGGCAAAGGAAGCAATAATTTATCAGCTACATGAGATATTCAGTAAGAGGAGCAGCTGACATCAATGCAAAAATCCTTGAGACCAGAAGACAGTGGGATGGTATTTTTCAATGCCGACAGATGAGGCAACTAATCATTCTTTATCCAGCAAAATTATTTTTCAAAAACGAAGATGAAAATAAGACAATTATAGATAAATAAAAACAGGATATGCATCACTGTAATGTGTGTTCTGTAAGAGATAAACCAACATTGATGTAAAGGCACTAAGCAGTGGCTCAACTCCATATTAAAAAAAAAGGTAAATGTGTAACAAAATATGAAAGAACAAAAAGGACCTTTCATGGCAACTAATTAAATCTAAAAATAACCACATAAATCAATACTTGTAAAACTCCTCCACACAACCCTTCTATAAGGGGGTGTCCAGTTGTCAACAGAAGGGTATTGGGTCTCCACTCTGCCCGCTCCTTCATTCCCATAGATATGATTTTTTTGTTCTGGGTCTGGGATGCCTGATACTTGCTCCCATTGACATCTCATGATTACACAGGCTGGTATGCTTCTTCCACGTGGGCTTCATTGCTTCTCACCTAGATGGCCACTTGTTTATCTACAAGCCTTTAAGGCCATAGACGCTATAATTTTTGATAGTGAGACACCATCAGGTTTCATCACCACATTTGCTTATACACCTGCTATGTTCTCAGCACTGGTATCAGGAAGTGAGCATCACAGAATGATGCCAGGTTAATAGAACAAAGTGTTCTTGCATTGAGGGAGTTCCTGAGTAGAGGCCCAATGTCTTTAAAATGATGATGGAAATAGATGTACAAATGTGCTTGATATAATCTATGTATGGACTGTGATAAGAGTTGTACAAGCCTCCAATAAAATGAATTATTAAAAAAAAAAACCCAAAACAAAAAGTCACTATTCATCCATTTCAAGAGGTTTTATATAGCAAGAACCCATGGTACCAAAGAAGCTTAAGCTGCATTAGCCTAGAACAAGGTCCCAAGAATTGATGAAATACAAATTGCAGTATTTTAACAGGCTGATGCAGCAGTGGAAGCACTCACTCATCTATGCCAGGAATTTTGGAAGATAGCTACTTGGCCAACTAGGGGAAGAGATGCATAGTTGTACTCATTCCAAGGAAAGGTCACCCAACACCATGCTCAAAGTACAGAACAATATCATTGATATCATGTGCCAGTAAAATGTTCCTGAAGGTGATCCAACAGTGGTTTCAGCAATACAATGACAGAAACTTGTCAGAGAGGTTCAGGTCGGATTTAGAAAAGGACATTTAACAAGGGATGAAATATGAACATTAGAATGTATGCATGTATGCATTGTGATAAGAGCTGTAGTAGCCCCCGATGAAATTTATTTTTTTAAAAAAACAGACAAGACATCTGCTATTTTGAATTTGAAAAAAAAGATGGAAAGGACATTAGCAATCTGTAATATGCAGATGACAAAATTTGCTGGCTGAAGACAAAGAGGACTTGAAGCCTTTGTTAATGATGATCAAAGACTGCAGCTTTCAACTCAATGCAAAAAAAAAAAATAAAACCCATCAAAATCTTTACAGTTGAATACTAGGAAGCGTCATGATAAGTGGAGAAGTTGTCATGGATTTCACTTTGCTTGGATCCACAGTCAAGGCTCATGGAAGCAGCAGTCAAGAAAGCAAATGGCATATTGCACTGGGCAAATTTGTTTTACAAATCATCTTTAAAATGTGGAAGTGCAACGGTGCCACTTTGAGGACTCAGGTGGATCTGACAAGTCACGTTTTTTAAATAGCTCACATGCCTGCGGAATTCCGACCCTGAGTAAGAAAGGCAGAGATGACTCGATGCCTTTGAATGACAGTGCCAGTAAAGAATATCAAAAGTACCAGGGACTGCCAGAAGAGCGGATACAGCTCTCTTGAAAGAAGTTTAACCAGTGTGCGCTTTAGGAAGGACCATGGGGAGACTTTGTTTTACATCCTTTGAACATGGTATCAGAAGACAGCGATCCCTGGAAAAGGACTCCATGCTTGGTAAAGTAGAAAGGCAGAGAATGACCCCCTTGGGGATGGGTTGACACAGTGGCTGGAGCAATGAGTTCAGACATAATGTTGTATGTAGACTTGTTAAACGTCACAGTGGGCTTCACACTTAACAACAGCAATTGCGTGAAGGAGGGTGAGAACATGGAACTTTATAGAAACAACATCTGCTTAATATTGAAATTAAAGTAGTATTAATCTGAATGGCTTTGTACTGCTTAAATGTACATTGTAACCCCTTTGACAGGTATTAAGAAAATAACCCATAAGACATACTGCAAGGAGCAAGGGTATTAAAAATGGTAGAATATAAAATGCCTAAGAGGAAACCTTTTAACACGTAAAACTAATATATTCAATTCTTCCCACATATATAGAAAACACTCTTCCATAGAAACAGAGGAAAGATCTAGGAAGCAAAGCTATGGATAGAGGTATAAGCATAGGTGTGTACATTATTAAATACATTAATTCATAAAAGTAGAGGTTTTGGCATTTAGACATTTATATGGCAATACATTGAGGTAGTGGATGGACTTGGGGCCTCTGCTCAAGCCTTCTCTCAATGCAAAAACATTTTGTTCTAACAACTTGATATTCTGGGATGTTCACACTCTAGGCATAATCACTGAAGACAAAATGGGTGTATAAGTAAATGTAGTGAAGAACGTGGATGGTGCCCAACTATCAAAAGATACAGCAGCCAGAGTCATAAAGGCTTGATGTTAAAGAAGTGGCCATCTAGCAAAGAAGCAATAAACCCACATGGAGAAAGCGTACCAGCCTGTATAATCCTGAGGTGTCAATAGGATAGGGTTAGAGGCACCAAAATAAGCAAACAAAAAACATATTGTGAGAACAAGGGCAACTGGA
This sequence comes from Nesogale talazaci, assembly GCA_004026705.1. Taxonomy (NCBI): domain Eukaryota; kingdom Metazoa; phylum Chordata; class Mammalia; order Afrosoricida; family Tenrecidae; genus Nesogale; species Nesogale talazaci. The sequence continues at coordinate 45,697 of PVJH01006563.1, read as the reverse complement.
GCAGAGACCCAGAACTCTTCTATGGACAATTCCTCACAGAGGAGACATCTGTCACAAAAGAATCACAAGGAGGGAGGAGTCACTGATGAAACACACCATATTCCTTTGATTCTTTGAGGCTTCCTCACCCCTCACTATCATAACTCTAGTCCTTCCATTCACTGCAGGCTAGACCAGAGCATGTGCACAGGTACAGAAAAGGATAAGAGATGACAACACACAGAGTACAAGAACAGGAATGGGAATATTGATACCAGGATGATAGCGGGAAGGTGAGAAGAGGAGGGGAGGAAGGGGGAACTGTTCACAACAATTGATACATACCCCCCACCATGTGTGCCCACACATGGGGGAACAAGCAGCAAAAATAATAGAGGGAGGGAGGCGATGGCTGGTGTAAGATATGAAAATAATAATCATTTAGAACTTATCAAGAGGTCATGAGAGTGGTGGGGGCAGGAAGGGAAAATAAGAGCTGCTATCAAGTGCTACATAGAAAGCCAGTGTTTAGAAAATGATGATGGCAACATATGTACAAAAGTGCTTGAAGCAATTGATATATGGGTTGTTATAAGAGCTATCTGAGCCCTTAAGAAAATTTTAAATTTTAAATTTTAAATTTTAATAAAATTTAAAAAAACAATAACTGAAAAAAGGAAAGAAAAGAAAATACCCTCTGACATATACAGAGGCCTTCTATATTTCCACTCTGAGTGGAGTGTGTTGTCTACTATCCAGTCTTCACAAAATTCTCAACATTCCCGTGTAGGATACTGCCCTCCTTTCAGGGTTTTTATTGTTCTCTCATGACTATTTCCTCTTATTTCAAACATTATAATTGTTTTGAAATATTTGGAAACATGATCTCATTTTTTAATGTAGTTTATTTCTCTGTTAGTATTTAGATTTCTATGAGCCGTGTCTTCTCTATTCTTTAGACTTTTTTTTCTCTCGACCAGAAAAGTCATTTTAAATAGTCTATGATGTATAGGGAGACAAACTAACTCAATTGGAAACTAGTCTGGGTTTCTACTAAGGTACCGACTCCTTCTAGAAAGTTGCTTTCAGGTTTTGGAAATTCCCTGGTTCTGTGGTTTTTACTCAAAAGGAAGATGGCTTCTGAGGTCCTATCTCACTTTAAGCTTTTACTCCAATTTAAATAGAATGCCCAGTCGCGATGTTACTCTTGTTTTGGATACTCAATCCTTGCTGACTTGGCCTTGTGTGTATTTTAAAAGATATCCCCTTTAAGAGATTTTAAAAGATTTCCCTTTCTTACTAAGAAATTACTAGTGAGGTTTTTCAAGATTATTTCTTGGTATCACTCTGCAATTCTTTCCTAAGAGGGAAAATTCCAAAAAGAGACCATTGTGCATTTTTTCCAAACCAGTTTGGTCAGCAGGATATTGTATATTCTCATGTATAAACCGAGTTTTTCAGCACATTTTAATATAGTTTTTGTGGTAAACTTAGGTACCTTAAGTCATTGTCGGGTCGACTTATACTTGAGTATATACTGTAGTTAGCAGACATTTCTCAAAATCTTAGCCATTTGATGGCCACTTTCTTCATTTCCAGGCTTATGGCATGTTTTTCCTAGTCTATGTTCCTTGTTTTTATATTTTTCTGGTCATTTTTATGAACTCAAGGGAAGTTAGAACTCTGGGTCCATATCACCTTCTTATTCAGAAGTTCATATTTATTTTTAATAAATGATCAAAATCGACCTTTAAGGTCAGTTTCATTCTCCAGTTTTATATAAGCAAATTTTGCACTAAGACTATTTCTGTAGGCAAGAAGTTTCTCAGGTCAAGTAGATACTGTCAAAATAATGACTCCCGGAAATGTTAAATGTCACGAAGAACTAACATTTTGCCTCTAGTTAAACCAAAAATCATTCAACTGTATCTAAGCTGTAGAGAAATATCAGCTTGTATGACCTAACCTTGCTGATTGATGGCCTGATTACATTACAGAGGAAACCTTGGCAAGTTACTAGTGTTTTTAGAAAATGCTGTTGCCACACAAGTATCAGCAACCCTGGCCTTTCTCTACTTGGAAAGGTATTATAGTAGACTTGGCAAAAGTGGGCAGGAGGTGGAGGCACTCACTGAGAGAAACTTTGAGAATGCAGATCAGTACGGCACAATAAATGGGTCATCTACATATTGTTTGGATACTATTCTCAAATATCAGCAGGGTCACCCAGTGACAGCTTTCAGTGGAGTGGCACAGTTTACACAACAACGAAGATTGTTGGTTTAAAAGCACCCAGCAGAGCCACCCAGGATTGGTTGGATAAACTACTTCTGTGTGAAGTCTGATCGGGAGCACGTCTGCTTTGTAAGATTGCGCCACTTGCATTAGGAATTGACATTTGATAGCCACAAATTCTGCTTCTAGGTTTGGGGTGGTTTTTTTTATTTTTCTCCCTTTTCCTCCCCATACTGCTTAGGAAGACCTGGTAGTCTGCTTACAGGAAATGAAAACTCTAGGGATGATAGCAGGATATTGTTTGCTATATTGATGAAATACAAACTTCCCAGAATATAAGACCCTCAAATTGCACAGTAGTTGCAACCATGAATCTGAGCATAACAACGATTTTAAAGATGGCGCATAACCATGCAGCATCTTGTTCTGTTTTATTTTAATTCCCAAATGCAACTAACCACAAATCCTGGGAAGACATCGTCAAGTTTTCAGGTGATGAGTTGCTATTTTAAACCTACTGTGTTTTAGAATAAAAGCTCACCAGGTTCATGACTAGGAGCCTTGGTAGCATAGTGGTTACGTGTGCTGCTAACTGCGAGATTAGCCATTCAAAACCACTCCACAGGAGAATGAAGAGACTTTCTCCCCCATAAAGAGTTAATTGTGGAAACCCACAGGGATACTTCTACCATGTCCATGGGGTCACTGTGAGTCAAGATCAGAGGGTTTGGATTTTTGCAACACTTATGTCTAGTGATCTCTTATATCACCAAGATAATTTGGACCCCTTTAAAGTGTTAAAGGCCTAACTGTCACTCTGAGGACCTAACTATTCCTGCTCCAACCAGTGATGCTTTTAACTGCCTCATGTCGTTGGTAAGTCTAGATACTGAATAAAGAAAGTTAAAAAAGAATTAATGGAGGAATCTAATTTCCAGCAAGTGCCAGGCATGGAGCACATCCTCTGGACTTGAGATCCCTACAGGGTGCCCCTTACAGATCCAGAGCAGTGCTATGGCATCAGAGGATGAGCAACAGGACCATGAGTCAGAATGGTGGACTTCCAAATTCACAGAGAAACCTAAGAATGGAATCTAAGCCTTCAAGAATCCCAAGAAGAATTTCTGTTCAACTCTCCAGCTCTTTAAGTGCTAGGATGGTGCCTGTAAGCAGAGGAAGTAATTTAAAGGATGCCTATCACTCAAGAGACTCTTCATATACACTGGACTCAGAGTATCAGTCCACATCAACACCTGCATCACCATTTCAGTCTGCCTGGGACAGTGAGTCTGAGATTACCCAGGGAGCAGAGTCAAGATTGCAAAACCAGCAATGAGATCATGATTCAAGAGACCTAAACCTTCCTGTACAAATTGTTCTACCTCAGCTGGGAGAAATGTTGGAATCGGTTTAAATGCAGTATCAGATAGTCTCCAGATCTTCATCAACGGTGCTTAGATCGATTGGAACTGACTTAATGTGAGAGAAGTGAATTGGAGAGGCAATCTGATTCCTTCTTTAGTAATCTTATGGATTTTAGTAATCTTATGGAGTGGTGTTTTCACAACCTCATGGTATGTTCAAGACAGAGTTGCTTTATATTCACATGGAGCAAGACCAAAAGAGTATTCAGGGAGCACTTTACAGTAGAATCCATTATCCACAAACCATGATTTGCCTTCTGAACATCAGTCGATGCCATGTTCCAGGGATTCCAGCAGAAGTTCTTTCAGATCGCACTTTTCTCAAAGAGAATTAGAATCTCCTCAAAGCAGTGCGCAGTCTGCATTTTCCTATATTTCAAGTAGGGGTGATACCCCAACCATGAGCAGTTCAGAAAGAGGGGCTTTATCTCAAGGATCATTTCAAGAACCTTCTGACAATGAAGGAAGGCATACAATGAGGAGATTGCTGTCACATATAGCTTCTAGCATGTCATCTACTTTTCATGAAGATCTAGTCACGATTCCGTGAACACAAAATCCATGGATTCTGAAATTTCTTGCATTTCTCCTATAATCTGACCTTTAATATCTCAGTAATACAGCATCAACTTCTGATGTTTCAAGTAGTAGAGCATCAGAAACATCTCAGATATTTAAATTTCTTAGACAAAGATAGAGTTTGTCATCTCAGCCAAAAACATTGTTCTGAGCCAAATTCTGAAAGTTTTAACCGAGAATCTGTATGTCTACACATACAAGCCCATGGTTGTCATTCTCACTTAGAAAGAGATGCATACTTTTGTTCTCTAGAAGGCGGAGAGAAGGAAGAAATGAGTCTTCAAAGACACCTGCCTCAGATATACCATCTAGAGCTCATCACATTCTTCGAAGAGATGCTAAGGAAGTGGTTCATCGTGAAGCACAGAATGATTGGCTTGGGGCAACTGCCCACAGACTACACGCCTCTGCGGCATCAGGCAACACTGCCCTAGGTGGCTCTGCGTCAGATTCAGCTCACAGTGTACGGAATTCAGGAATCATGGGAATTCTTCCCGGTACCTTATTCGGATTAGCTTCCCCACCCCACCCCACCCCTCCACTTGGAAGTCACTTGACTGACAATGTCATGGTCACTGTAGACAGCATACCTTCTGGCTGGAATTCATCTGATGGAAAAGGTGATAAAACTAAAAGTGCACCTTCAAGAGATCCAGAAGACTGCAGAAAATAAAGGAAAGCTTCCTTCTGGTCTGGAAGACTCTGAAGAAGAAGGTGACTTATGCAGAGTTTGTCAGATGACAGCTGCACCATCATCTAACTTGCTGAAAGAGTCCTGCAGATGTACCGGAAGTTTGCAGTATGCCACCATGAGTGTATGAAAAAGTGGCAACCGGCCAAAATTAATTCTGGTTCTTCATTAGAGGCTGTAACCACCTGTGAACCTTTTTTAACAATCATTTTATTGGAGGCTCATACAGCGTTTTTCACAATACATAAATACATATATTGTGCCAAGCACCTTCACTGGCCTGCTGCCATTATCACTCTCCAAACATCCGCTTTTCCACTTGAGCCCTTGACATCAGCTTCTCATGTTTTCCCATCTATCCTTGCTCCCCCTCCTCCCAATCCACAATACTTTATAAATTATTACTGTTTTGTCATATCTACACTGCCTGATGTCTACCCTCGCCTACTCCTCCAGTGTCTGTCCTCCTGATAGGAGGTTATGTGTAGATCCTTGTAGTTGGCTCCCCCTATCTACCCGACCTTCCCTCCACCCATCCAATAGCTCCACTCTTACTACTGGCCCTAAGGGTTTAATCTGTCTTGAGTTCCCCATATTTTCATTTCCCACCTCTACCAGTGTACCTCCTCCAATCCAGCTGGATCTCTAAGTTAGAATTGGGACCATGATAGTTGGGGGGAGGAAGCTTTCAAGAACTAGAGGAAAGTTTTACACTTCATCGCCACCTCATTGCACCTTGACTGGCCTGTCTCCTCCCCTGACTCCCCTGTAAGAGGATGTCCAATTGCCCACAAGTGGGTCTTGGGTCCCCATACTGCTCTCCCCCTCATTCATAGTAATGTGATTCTTGTTCTTTGATGCTTGATATCTGCTCCCTTCTGCCCTCCATGATCACATATGGTAGTGCTTCTTCCGTGTGGGCTTTGCTGCTTCTGGGCTAGATGGACACTTGTTCACCTTTAAGCCTTTAAGATCCCAGATACTTTGTCATTTTGTAGCTGGACGCCATTGAATTCCTCCACTCTGTCTGTATGCTCCCTTTGATCTTCAGCGATCATGCTGGGCACATAATGATATGATTTTTGTTCTTTGATACCTGATATCTGGTTATTTCCACACCTCATGGTCACACAGACGGGTGTGCTTCTTCTATGGTGGACTTTGTTGTTCCTGGACCATATGACCATTTGTTTACCCTCAAGCTTTGAAGTCCTCAGACGTTGTATCTTTTGATAGCAGGGTTCCATCAGCGATCTTCACCACTCTTGCTCATTCCCCCACATGTCTTCAGTGATCAGCTCAGGAAGGAGTGCACACACATCTCAGCAGGGCCAGTAGCACTCTCTTTTCATGCCTCCTTCCATGTGTCCACACTGTCCTTGAGTGCTTCGTGGTCGGATCTGCATGCCCACTCCAGCTTCTGTGGAGACAAGACCCATACTCTCCCCTTGGGTGGGTTAGAGTGCTGCTCCCTCTGTTATCCTTTCACGTTCACACCTCCGTTTTCTCCCTCCCACCTCTGTCCTTCTCCCTCACTGTGCCACCCTCAACATATTCCTCCCTGGGTTTGGTCCTATCTCCTCTGCCCTTTCCCTAAATCTCTACCCAACTGTTAAGTTATAGGAGACTTCTCTTCTATACATACATTGCTGATTGCACTTACCCCAGGGACTCATGCTATATTTCTCCTTTTGTGATTGACTGACTTTGCTCAGCATAGTTTCCTCCAACTCTTCCCATGAGATGTGTTTCCTGTGTGCATCACTGCTTTTCAGTGAAGCATAGTACTCCATTGTGTGCGTGTGCCAGAGTTTGCTGTTCCACGCATCTATTGATGGAAATTCAGAATGCTTCCAACTCTTTGTGATTGTGAATTGTGCTGCAATAAATATTGGCGTGCACACCACCAGCCATGGTTTATTTCTTACCTCTTCTCAGTATGTACCCAGTAGAGGGATAGCTGGGTCATAAGGGAGCTCAATTTCCATTTTCATTAGGTCATCAGACTGCTTTCCATAGCGGCTGCACATATCTACAGGAGAATTTGCAGCTTAACTTGGAGGATTCTGATATTCACGAACTACATAGAGCTCATGCACATGAACAAACTCAATATGAGTTTATCAGCTCTGGTCTCTATCTAGTTGTTTTATTGCCCTTATGTGAGCAAAACTTTTCTGATATGATGGGAAATACAAATGCAGCAAGAACACGTGTTCGATTTATCAACCTTGCAAGAACTCTTCAGGCACATATAGAAGATCTCAAAACTTCAGAGGAGGATTCTGAAGAAGATGGAGACCATAACAGAACATTTGATATTGTCTAATTCATATAAGACCAATGGATGGCCTGTGAACAAGTGTTTATTAAAAATGGCAATTAAGTATTGATTTATTTTGTGGGGAATGCCTGCTAAATACCTTAACTATATCTATGCATATAGTGAATATGTATATATACACACATGTATTCATGTATGTATAAACACATGTATTCATATATATATATATATTCACTTACAGTGTTGCTTAATTCAAACCTTATTGCTGGATCTTTTAACATGGCAAGTGATTCTGATGTTTCATAAACTGGTAATCAAAAGTATTTTTCTTTTAAGTAAGTAGGAAAGTATTACCTCTTATTTTAGCTCTAAGCAATGCCCGCTTCCAACCTTCTTTTTGTGTGTGCGTTCTAATTACTGTAGCCATATTTATGAAAAAATGTCCACATTTTGCTCTTGTTCATGCTAAAAGTGGTACAAAATTATTTTCAAATAAGCTGCCATATGGCACATATTATTATTTATTATTTTTCCTTAAGTTGAAGCTAAATTTTGATAATCATTGCTTCTAGTTTTGAATTAAAAAAAATGAATGGAGGGGAAGTTTGGGACAAAACTATATCAGGTTCCCAAATTTGATAAGAATTCTAAATTCACCTGCAATAAACTTAATTTTTAACAAAAGTGTATTAATATAGAATATATAAATGATGGATGATTGTTTTGTATTGATTTGCAAAATGCTGATTATATTTCATAGGTCATAGTATGCAGATATTCATTTTAGGAATGTTGCAGCTATAAGTTATGTCAAAATTGCCAGGAAAATGCTATTTGGTAAAAATTATTGCAATCTCAATTTATTTATTATTTTTTTTAGCAGTTAGCACTTTATTGGGATGTCGCGTTTGGGGGACTCTCCCCTGCCTCCACTCCTACCCCACCCGGGAACTCCTGCTGTGGGAACCCAGGAGTTCACAAAAGCACACAGTCATTCTTCAGGAGGTGGGAGGAGTTCTGCTAGAGAACCACCGGGATCTCAAACTGACAGCACAGCTTCTTCTCATTCACTCTGGTGGCGAGGGGGCAGACGGACAGGTTCATCTGGCGGTCTCCGGTCACCGCGGTCTTGCGGCAGACAGTGCTGCCCATGTCTATGGTCAGGAAGGACTTCATACCAGACACCAGCTGGATCTCTGCTTTGATGATGTCCATGTCGTGGAAGTAGTAGAGGCTGTTCCTGCTTCTGTTGTAGGTGGCCATGGCCGCCTGCGCTGCCTTCTACACCTGCGGGTCTTGAGGTGACAGAGGCCAGCGCTCCACGGTCCTGATTGTCTATGTCCGGGCCCAGGCGTCGAGACAGCACCAGCAGGCAGAAGGTGGCCAGGACCAGACACACCAGTACAGCACGTAGGACTCTGGTTGGCTCCATGGTCGTCTACTGCAATCTCAATTTAATGGGATATTTTAAAATTACAAAGTTTAAAACATTGGTTTTTGATGTGTTTTTTAGTGTTGTCACTTCTTTTAGATAAGTATATAAATAAACTGTTTGAATCTTGAAAAAAAAAAAGAATTCATGCCTTTGAATTTTGGTGAGTAAAATTGAATATAGCCAGAAGAGCCATTTACTTTCCTTAAACACAAAAGCAGGTAACAGCAACAAAATAAGACAACCATAAATGATGCTTACAAATGAGGATGGAGAGACTTCATCCTACATTCATTGACCATGTGATCTGGAGAATTTAGTCACAAAGAGGTCTATTAGTATTCCATCACGTCCTGAAGCTTGGTTTTTCTCTACTGTCTGGTGGTGTTTGTGGTTACTTGTGGCGCTTGGGCTTCATGGTCCAGAGGTCTACACCACCCAGAGGTCCCTGGGAGAAAGGCTAGCCTTTCCATGACCGTAAACAGGTATAATCTTGGGAACTCAGGATGGGTCAATATGAGTCAGCTAGGACTCATGGCAGTGAGTTTTGGTTTCGGTTTTAAAAGATACCTTGGATTTCTTCCTTCATGATCCTCAATTCTTAACCATAGGCACATCTTAAAATAGTAGAATATCATGCGATTATTTTGTATAACATCACTGTATCTTCTTTTCATATTCTTTGATACTTCCTGTATCATGTAACGTTGTATACTGAGGTATGAAATCTTGATGCTACTTGACAATACTACTTGACTTTCAAGAACAATTTTCAAAGCCACTTTTAACTTTCATTTTTGTGCTTTCTTTCTTATCTTTTATATTACTTTTGTCTTACTTAATGTATGGTGTTTTTGATGCCATCCCATCATGTGTTTGGTTTTTAGTTCTCAGGGTTCCATGTATCAAATCTGGTATTTGAAATGTTATAGTAGAAGTAGCACAGGTTGTTAGCAAAGCAAATAGTTCTTCCCTGGAACAGGGAGAACTAGAGTGATCATTAGAGCACATACTTTTGACATGTTAGAAGAGACCAATTCTTAGGGGAAAACTCTCCTATATGGTAAATGCAGGGTCAGAGAAAAAAATCAGACCTCAACAAGATGGTTTTACACAGTGGCTGCAAATGTGGGCACAACATAACAATTGTAAGGAAGGCATAGGTTTCGAAATTGTTCTAAATTCAGTTATATGTTCTGTCCATTTGAATAAAAATCAAATCAAAATCGAGACCCAACAACATAAACAAGTGCCTCTTTCATCCCTTCTATAGGTCAAGCTGAGTGCACTTTTACAAAGAAGTTGAGTTGTAAGCACACGCACACCCAATTGTTCAAAAGAGCAAAGTTTTCACATTCTCTTAGAGCCCAGAGTTATTACTCAGACACCCTTTCTCTCTCAGTCTATTAGGCAATACCCCAGACAAGAAAAGCTAGAGTCAAGGCTTCCATTCAGGAAAAGATGGAATATCGAAATCAGTTTTGCCTTGCATCATTTCATATAGATGGCATAACTCTATGTGTTCAATATTGCCCAGCAAAGGCTCATTTTATTCATGTTAGTTTTATTTAATAATTGATAGTAAGAAGTTTCCGTATCAATGTATGTCAATTTGAGTGAAAATTTATAGTAACTCAACAATTGAGCTGGGAAGCTGAATGGAACTAGATTAACTAATTGAGACAGACTTTTTAAAATTAGAAGCGATGAGTCAATTAGAGTCCATAAAGGAGGAAATCAGGAGCAGAAAGAACAGGGCAGAATATTTTTGTAAAAGTCTTCTGTAGGAAAAGTGGGTTTTATAAAAACGTCAGCACCATCTGGTATGAAATAATACGTGGAACTGCATTTATTGACTGTATTTGACAGCGAGAAATCTTGGTTATCATAAGCAAATTAGTCTGTTGTTCATTCTCCCACACTTACTTCACATTGAAACAGCATCTTTGTTTTTTTCTGGATCTTATATTCGAAATGAAAGCGATGCTCTTCTGAGGCCAACAATGTCCTTGAACACAAATATTATTGAGACTGAAGAGTAAAAATTGGACTCCAGTCTAAAACCCAATGGGAAGAACCAAGGGTTACCATTTACTTGTCTTTCTTATCCATCCTTTGTGAAATTGACTAAAACTTCATATATTTATTAGTGATTACTCTAACATTCTATTATTATGATTATAAATAGGACTTTTTAATGCATTTGATGGCCACAAACCTCAGTGAGACTGAGTGCAACCACAGTAAATACCAACCCGGATATTATTTTGCAATCTTTGGGAAGCTGTGATCTCTTGGTCTGATCTGAAATCTGACTGAGCACATTGAACACGACAGCATTACCACTTGCCAACATATCTATGACAATTGTTCTAACTTGAATGAAGAAACATTGAAGAAAATACCCATCCCTCTTGTAGGAAATTTGTTTCAAAAGCCCTGCAAATTTGGCATTATACAAACCTTTCCAACTAGGTTAGGAGCAGGTGCAGAATTAGTGGCAGTAATGCCATTCAACTTTCTGAATATCAAACCTGTATGTGAAATGTAAGGGTATAGCTTTTGGTAATTTGGAATCTCAAGGATAACTAATTGGCTAACACATGAATGGACAGAAAATCTGACTGGTATTGACTTTCCAGCAAAATTAAAAAGGAAAAAATATTTTAAAAGGAAAGAAAGCCCATAACCCTCATAAAGTACATTCCTTTTCTTGGCTGCTTCTCATACTTTGCAAGCCTATTTTGTGTGAGTGGACATCAAATTCCCTTTGGGATTCTTAATTTAATTTATTTTATCAATAAAAAGAACCTTCTGCGGAGAAAGGAATAAATCACATCTAAATGAAATACAAGAGATTACACCAGTAGCTGAGCTTCTACCTTGACTAATCCATTAGCTTTGACCAAATATCTCAATGTCAAAAGCATTGTCGGTATTCTGCAAGGTAGGTCTGGCAAAGAGAAATCAATAACAAAGTATTGGATTTGATTAAAACATTTACTTTTTATCCTTCTACCGTGCCCTCCTCAAGATAAATAGCTCCTTCCCATACTAATCTGATCTTTGTTATAGTTATTGGCCGGCCTTGCTTCTTGTTGTGCTACCACATGCATTAGAACTGATTTCTGAATCACAGACTTTCCTGTTACTCTATAATTTCACTATTGGGGTTTATGCTGTCATGTCATGACATGTATCACTGAACTTGTTCACGACTTCTAAGAGAATTTATAATAGTCTATTTACACACATAATTTATTCTTATTTTGACAGGTTCCAAATGACCTATATAATTTTTGAATACGAAAAACATGCTTAGTGAGAAAATTCCTCTCAAGTTGGCTTAGCTCAGCTAAAATTAAATCCTTTCCATCATTTTAGTCATCAAAGGCTCTTGGACATCATAGAAAATGGATCATGACATTTATCTTCCATCTCAGGGCCTTTACATATTCTATTATTTCCCTGATACTGGCAGCTTAGCATAATTTCCTATATCTGCCCCCTTTTCATAACTTATATCTTCCTACTACCATTTATCATCCCTTCTCCCATGTGTTCATTTATTAGTGGATTTTAAAAGAATACCGAGTTCTCTACTCTATTGCAAATGAAAGAAAGAGAACTGGGAAGCAAAATGGGCATTTTCACTACATTGTGAAATTTATTTAAAAAATCACCTAATTAAAAGTCCAGCTACTATTTTAGCATGTCATGTGCTAATAGCTGGATCACAGCACAAATCATCTTGCTTTTCTGCCTGCCTGTTGCTATCCAGGCCTGACCAAATTAGTATCCTAAAATACTGCTTTTATTATTTTATATCTCAGTACTACCATCCTTTGAAAACATCTTTTAATGTGATTATGTATATGTATTCCTTAGAATGACATTCAAAGTCTTCCATAATTTGATTCATACCAACATTTTGATCCAGTTGCATACTCTGTTTAACTCAACCTTCTGGGGTCAACATAGGGAAATGAGCAACTAGGTGCATAATACTAAATTCCACTATTAGAATTTACTTTACATATCGCTATTTTCTCTCCATCACTCATATACTTATTTGTTGTATTGTGGCGACTTTTGTGTTCCTAAAATACTGGAAGCTATATCACTGTTTTTTCCAATACCGGCAGGGTAATCCATGCTCTACATGTTTTAGCAGAGTGCCAAGATTAAGAGAAACTAAGAATCGAGTGATCTCTTTTTGTAATTGGCAGGTAAAAATGTTATGACTAGCATGGAACAGTATCTGAAGTCATGCTGGAAGATGAGCTCCTCCAGTTGAAAGACTCTCAAACTATGACTGATTAAGTCTTGAGTCCTCAACAAAATAGTCAAACTTAGTGACATGAATGGAGTAAAACTTTGAGAATGTTCAATTGATACAAAATGACTCAAAATGAAAAGAAAGAATTGTAAAATATATTAGTAAGTGAAATATTGAATATATGTACAAAATATGAGCCTTGGAACATTGGAAGTCATCAAAAATTTAATAGTACACATAGAGATAAATATCTTAAGCATACTTGTTTTGAAATGGACAGGTTTGGGGCAATTCAATAAAATGGTTTTATATAATTTAGTATATTTGTATAATAAATTGCAGGTGAAGCCTATCAGCTTTATCATAAACAGCGAATATTTTGAAATCCATCTTGAAGCAAAACCAGTTAATACAAATATTATTTTTATTTATGTACATATGAAAAATTCAAAGATGAATAAAGTGAAAATTGTTACCAACTTCTACCATCTGAAATTGATTATGCATGCAATCAATCTGTATTGATGATTTCTAGTCATTATACCAGGGAAATTGAAAACAGAAATGGATTAGTAGTGAGAAAATATGACATTGGTGATTAAAAAAAATACTAGCGATCCAATGAGAGAACTTTGTAATTCCAACAGGAGGTTTTTATTGTCATTATCTTTTATTAACAACCAAATGGCAATTGTACACATGACTGACTGGAATACACAGGAATCAAAATAAGTGCATTTGTGAAAAGAGATGATGGACCAACTCACTATCATTAATTGGAACAAGGCCAAGAACAACTGTGGAACAGATCATCAATTGCTTATCTTACTGCCATCAAGTTAATTCTGACTCATAGTTACTATAGAGGGCAGAGGACCACTGCCACCATGAGTTTTTGAGACTAAGTTTTCACAGGAGTAGAAAGCTTCATCTCTCTTGTGTGGAGTGGCTGGTGGTTTTGATGGTTGACTTTGCTGTTTGTAACCCAATGCGTAACCTGCTATGACATCAGGATTCTCTAGTTGAATTTAAACTGAAGAAAAAATCTGAAAGTACATGAAATTGAAAGCATGAATTTGAGTATATCCTTCTTGAACATGGAAATCACTTGAAGAACAGATATGATACATGAACACTAATGATTGAAGTTCAGACAAGTTATAAGATAGCATCAGGAATGTCAGATGTAAAAAAATGTCATGGGACTGACTGTTCTGGGGGGACATGGGAGAGGGGGAGGTGGGGGAAAGGAAGTGGTGTTAACCAACCCAGGGACAAGGGAACAAACAAGTGATCAGTGATGAGGAGGGTGTAAGATCAAGTATAACGCAATTTAGAGGAACTACTGAATCCCAAATGAAGGCTGAGCATAATAGGGGGACTGGAGGAAGGTAAAAGGAAATAGAGGAATGGCCTAGGAGGCAAAGGTCATTTATAGATGTCAAATGCAGGCAAGTACATATGTAAAGTAGATCTATAGGCACATATTTATCTGTTTACTAACAAGGTAGCAAATGGACATTGGGTCTCTGCTCAAATATTCCCTCAATGCAAGAATACTTTGTTTTATTAAACTGGAATTCCATGATGCTCATCTTCCCTAAATGATTGCTGAAGACAAAACAGGTGCATAAGGAAATGTGGTGAAGAAAGCTGATGGTGCCCAGCTATCAAAATATATAGCGTCTGGGGTCATAAAGGCTTAAAAATAAACAAGGAGTCATGTAGCTGAGAAACAAGAGAGCCCACATGGAAGAAACCCACTAGCATGTGTGATCATGAGGTTTCAATGGGATCAGATATCAGATATCAAAGACCCAGAACAACAAACTCTCTCTCTCTCTCTCTCTCTCTCTCTCTCTATATATATATATATATATACACACACACACATATCTATATCTATATAAATGTGAATGAGGAAGAATACAGAGTGGAGATCCAGAGCCCATTTGTAGACAGTTGGACATCCTCTTACAGAAGGGTCACAAAGAAGAGACAAGCCAGTCAGGGTGTGATATATTATTGATGAAGCATACAACTTTCCTCTGTTCTTTTAATGCTTCCCCACATCCCATTCTCATGACCCCAATTCTATCTTACAAATCTTGCTAGATAAAAGTAGGCACATGGATAGATAAGACCTGGAAACACAGGGAATCCAGGACAGATAAACCCCTCAGAACCAATAATGAGAGTAGTGATACCAAGAGAGGAAGGGGAAGGTGGAGACAGAAATAGGGAACTGATGACAATGATCTCTATATAACCCCCTCCCAGGAGGACAGAGAACAGAAAAAGGGGTGAAGGAACACATTGGTCAGTATAATACATGAAAAAATAATAATTTACAAGTTATCAAGGGTTCATAAGAAATGGTGGGATGGGAGGAAAAAAATGAGGGGTTGATACCAAGGGCTCAAATAGAAAGAAATGTTTTGAAAATGATGGCAAAAAATATACAAATGTGATTGATACAATGACTACATGTGTGGATTGTGATAAGAGTTGTATGAGTCCCCATTAAAATGATAAATAAATAAATGTATCTGGTTTACATGCTTAAAAGAAAACACCCCAACCCCAACTTACAAGCTAAAATCTTCTGGAAATTAAAAGAAAACAGATTGACAAACAGATAGAGTACTAAAATAAAATAAGCTAAGACTTGGAGCTAGAAAATCTAAAAGGAAGAAACACTTTACATTCCTTCATGTGGAAATGAGTGAATGATAAATTCAGACGTTGAATTGCAACATGGAAGAATTTTATGGTCTAGATACTGACCAACGTTTGTTGCATCAAAGAAAGGTGAAAGAGTATCAAAAATCACTGATCAATGTGTGACCATTTCACAATGTAGTTTCTGTTCATGAATCAATGGCCCTAGAAGGAGTCCTCGTTGCACTGAAGGTGCTGTTGAAAAACAAAGCTCTGAGAACTGATGGAATATCATTTGAGTTTTCCTTTTTATGAATTCTATACTGAAAGTGCTCACTCATCTATGCTAAAAAATTTCTATAGGTGGAAATTTCAAGAAGAGTTCATATTTGTGCTCATGCAAAACAAATGTGATATGAAAGAATGTGGATATAATCAAACAACATTATTGATATCACTCACAAGTAAGATTTTCCTGAAGGTAATTTAAATGGTTGTATCACTTCACTGACAGGAAAATTCAAGCTAAATTTAGAACACATGGGACATTATGATTGCTGATGGCAGAAGGGTCTCATATGAAAGCAGGAAATACAAAAATATATTTATCTGTGCTTTATTGACTTTGTAAATGGATATGCCTATGTAGTTCTTAAAAATTATGACTAACCTTGCAAGAAATTGAATTCCTGTGTAGAATTTAGTCATATGCCCACCGGCAGACAAAAGGTCAAGGAAATATTTTGCTTTTAAAAACCAGGAAAGGTGTACATCAGGACTGAATCTTTTCCTTATAAGTTTTCAGTTTGTATGCAAAGCAAATAATCAAAAAGCTGGACTATATGAAAAGTAATGTGGCAACAGATATTAAGGAAGACTCATGAACATCTGCAATATGCAGATGACAAAACTGTTGGCTAAAAACAAAAGGTAGTTGAAGCACCAGTTGATGAAAATCAGACTGGATGGGTCAGTATGAAGAAACCTACACAAAAACAATTACAACTGGAACAATAAGCAATAGTATGATAATGGTAAAAGTCATAAAGGTTTTTCAATTTTGTTTGGACCAACACTCATGGAAGCAATAGTCAAGAAACTAAAGAACATACTGCATTGGGGAAATCTACTATATAAGAATACTTTAACAGTATCAAAAAGTTAAGAGGTCACTTTGATGACTAACTTATGGTGTTTTCAATTGCTTCATACGCATGTGAAAGTTAAACAACAAACAAAAGAGATTAAAGAATTATTACCTTTGAATTGCTGTTTTGGTGAAGACTACTAAAAGTACCATGACTGCTAAGACACAAAAAATGGCTTGGAATATGTACAGTGAGAATGCCCCATAAAAGAAGTTAGGTGAGACTTCATCTCCTTGTCTCACATATCATAAGGCATTCAAATAGTAAAATAGTAAAATCATGGGAGTCCCATAGATTTACCTAATGCAACATAACTTTGGATCTCTTGACCATAGTTCATTAAGCAGTGGTTGTGCATCCAAGCTAAATGAAATCCTTGACAGCCAGGCATTGTTTCATTTTGTTAGGTGTAGGGTCCCTATGGGTTGAAACAGACTCAATGGCACCTGAAAGCAAAATCTAAGCAATTTTTCCAGATAGGAGGTTGCTCCACCCAGTTTACCCTCCAACAGAAGTATAATCACCTTCTTAGGAAACCTATGAGCCCCTCTACTCCCATCTTGACTTGTATTTTCAATAAGATTTGTTTATTATTCTAGTCAATGTGCCTATTTATTTAGTGTGACCTCAGCACCAAGTCCTGAATGGCAGCAACTGAATGCTTTTCTCCCTTTTCTTGTATCTTGAGAAATTGAATCCAGCTGGGGGAGGGAGGGAGGAGCTTTGCTGTCAATGTGGATTTAAAGGCGCACATGAGCAGTAGACAGGTTTTCTACCTTGTTGCTGAGAGACTGGATTAGAAGATTACATGACCTGAGATCAGAAGTCTGCTTTTGTCATGGTGTTTATCCTCATAGTAGTGAACTCATACAATATTTGTCCTTTTGTGATTAACTACATTCAGAAAAATGATTTCCATTTCCATTCTTTAATTTAGCTGATTTGATTCTATTGTTTGAAGTTTTAAATTTAAAAGTACCTATTATTATTATTTTGTTTTTTGGTTTTGGTTTTTGGGGCATCACTGCTCTCTGGTAGTGGGTGTTGTAGGAGGCCCAGCCTTGCTGCTGGATTTGAACCTCCAACCCAGTGGGCTGCAGTCCCACGCACAACCACTACGCCACTGGGTCTCAGCCGTAAGTATCTATTATTTTCATGCACATAATATTTTCTTTTCTTTGGGCTCAAATGGAGAGTCTTACATTATTTTAGCTTAGGAAACTGATTTATAGTTACACCTATATTCCTTTCCCAACAGGCACTAAAACCTATATTAAATGCTGCAGTTATAACTGACAAATTTTATTATTTGGGCTTTTCATTTTCATTCAGGTCAAAGTATTTTCTAATTTTCCATCGGAAGTTTTCTTTAGTTCATGATTTGTTCAGGTCTCTTTAGTTCAAGCACATATGCTTAGAAGTGTTTTGTCCAAAGCATATCAAAGCATTGATTCTCTTTCTAAATATTCAAATTACTGTTACTTATTTTTAGTTTAATCCTGTGATGGTCAGAAGAAGATATATAGTACTTTGTATGGTTTAAATCTTTCAGAGATCTATATGGAGACCAATATTTTGATAAATAACTTGAGATGATCCTGCTACTGAATTTTAAAATGTTCTCTAAGTGCAAAATAGAACCAGGTAACTTATAAAATACAAATGAAAATTCACAGCCATTATGTCAAACGTGGGGCAAAGACCCTATAAGACAGGATAAAACTTCCCTGTGGCTTTCTGAGACTGTCATCTGACTTGGAAGTGGAAGCCTCATCTTTCTCTTGCAGAAAGACTGATGTCTGAGAACTGCTGACACAGAGGGTAGCAGCCCCACCTGTAGCCATTATACTACCAGGACTTCCAGTTCATTCCTGGTGTCATGTAAATGAACCTGATTCCTATGCATTCTGTCTAATTTATCTAAATTATCCATGATTTTTTATAATTTCTCTTCATTAAATTTCACCACTACATTGTATTATCACTCTGTTGCCATTAGGATTTTCATCCAGGTTGGCAAAAATATAATATTTACAGAGATATACTTTTCATTATCCCTTTACTTTTGCCTATTCTTAGACTTAGTGACCCCTATTGGAAGTTAAATATGACTTTCAAATATAGCAGTCCTCTTGAAAGTTGGAAACGAGCAGTCATGATTGTCAGTATAGTATTTATGTAATATTTTAAACTTTTCAGAGAGCTTCGTGGTGACTCTACTGCTGTCACCATTCGTTCTACACATGTAGTCGAAGTTGAAAGTAGTTCTATTCTGAGCCTAAGTTGACCCCATTCCCATTGATGCTTGATCATTACACTCATTCAAGTTCATGTTCTTCTACCTTTGATGAAGCCTATGTTGAATATCTTAGAGTTTATAAGGAAAAAAAGGTGAAAAGCAGAATAGAATCGTGTACAATGAACATCTAATTAACAGGCATGACTTCTGGTTATAGTTTATATATATATATATATATATATGTCCACTTTTATATAACAATATTCCCTTAGGGATTGGATGATAATAATTTGATCATTAGGTTGTATTCAGTCCTCTGTGGTTTCTTGTACCAGCAGCGCTTGTGCAGTCTTCTTTTTATTTTTAATACCACAATAGTATTTCAGGCTTTCATTTTACTTTCTCCACACTCAGTTATGTAATCTGTTTGATGTGTTGTTTCTTGAATAATTGTAAGATACAGTTTTTTCTTTCTACACCTGTAATAATCTTCCATGTCTTGGCGCTTGCATTCTTCTCTTGTCTAGAGAATGTGCTCTGTTACCACGGTGACTATAACAAAATGACCCTGAGGCAAAATTTGAGGATTGCTCTCTGGTTCTCAACCTTCCTAATGTCACGACTTTTTCAGTTCCTCATGTGTGGTGACCCCAACGTAAAATCATGTTCATTGCTACCTCATAACTGTATTTTGCTATTGTTATGAATCTGGAAAGCTGTGTAAAAGGGTCATTCAACCCCAAAGGGGTTGAGCCCCACAGGTTGAGGACCACTACCCAAGAGGGTCATTTCCAGTCTCCTAGTCGACCACAGATTCAAATAACCCATACCTTCCCACATTGTACATCGGTTTCTGATTATAGCTTCTACAAACTTCTGGGGCCTGTGCTAAGGTCCTTATGTACTCAGTGAGGATTCACATTTATCCTACTCTCAGAACATCATGTTTTCTTTCGCAAGCTGCAATATTTCAGGAAGATGTCCACAGGAGCAACCATTTATTTAAAATAAAGCATATCCTGCCCCTTGGTCTTTCTTTAACTTCTTTTTTAAAGCACCTTTTGTGGAAGTGACACTTCTTCAATGACTATTATATGAATTTTCAAAAATTTTATGTCACTGCTTTGGGAGTTGTCTCTTGGTAGAATCACAGTAAAGAAGCACTCTTCCTCTTTTCCCACATGACAGCAATAAAGTTGTGATGGTTAGGTTTGGGGTAGCAAAGGCTGGTCCAGGATCCTCGGTGATGAGGAAGTTAAGGCCTAATCATTGCCCATGATGTGATCTAACACAATGTAATCACCTCCATAATGGAGTTTTTAAGAGCCCCGTCAGTTATAAGAATATTAGGGTAAGAAGTCATCCCCTTGATTAGATTATAGTCCTACTACATTCCATTGAAAAGGACGTTTCCTCTGGAGTATGGCCTGCTCCCAGTGTAAGTGAACACAGTGGTAGAGGTTGCTTGTTCTTTTTTTCAGGGTCTGGGTCTTGAATATGGTTCATGGACCTTGAGTTCTTTGTACATGTGCCAATCACCTGTCATGCTTTCTGTCAGTCCTGAGCAGCCTGACATCTGATGTTGGAGTCATTCTCCTCAGGAAACACCAGGCTGTCTTTCTGCCCATTTTGGAGACCAGTTCTTGGAAAAGGATATCAGGTGGTTGCTATGAAAATCAAAGGAAGCCTATTTTCTTACTAATGGACTTCAAATCTGTTCAAACTTGAGTTTGTCCACATATACAACTATGTGAGCTATTTTCTCAATATAAGCTTCTTTATATATACAAATATGGATACACACACACACATATATACACACACACACATGTATTCAAGCTTGGTTGGTTTGGGTTTTATAGGGAACCCAGACAAAACCAAAGGTCAAGGAAAATAAGTATGTTTCTAAAGAGTTAAATATTTTAAATGCCATTGTGAATCACAAAAGCAATGCTTTATTATATGAAGAATGACACATTAATAAAGTATGGCATCACAATTATCATCAAAGAGAACATTTTTAGAGAAAGTAAACCATTCACTGCATTGGATAGACCTATTGTACAAGATCTCTTTAAAGAAAAAGGATTTAACTTGACGGGTTAATTTGCACCTTACTCAAGTATGGCATTTTCAAATACCTCCTATGCATGTGAAAATGAAACATCAAGGGGATGAGCCCCTGTGGCATAAGTGGTTGAGTGCGAGACTGCGGCCTGCAGGCTTGGAAGTTCAAATCCAGCGGCGACTCTCAGGAGCAGCACTGGGTAGCTCCCACGACCACCAGGGACAGTGATGCCCTCCTGCCCCACCCCCCCAAAAAAATGAAACATCAAATAAGGAAGACCAAGGAAGAATCAGTGCAATTGAATTATTGTGCTTGAAATTAATATTGAATGTCACACTGACTGCTAAGACAATAACCATATCATCTATCTTGGTTAAAAAAATGTATAGCTGGAGTGCTACTTAGAAGCAATGATGGTGCGATTTCATCCCACATACTTTGGTTATGTTGTCAGGAGAGACTGGTCCTTGGAAAAGGAGATCATGCTTGGTAGAGAAGGGGGCATTGAAAGAGAAAAAGTCCCTTGAAAAGATGGATTGACACAGTGGCTGCAGGTGTGGCCTCAAACATGAACACACCTGTATGGAATGGTACAAGACGGATCAGTGTTTTGTTCTGTTGTACATAAGTCAGAACTGACTCATTGACACCTGACAGCCAAGATTCTACAAGTGAAGTTGTGACTGGAACATATCAAACCCAATGTAGATAATGTTCTGGATTGCTCTCTTTCAAGAATAGTGGAGTACTAATTACTACATTGGGTATAGATAAAATCCCTAATTACTTATACTTAAAACTTGAATACCGTGTTTCCCCCATGCTGGCTGCACTTCTTCCAACAAAGATTTGTTTATTCTTCTGGCAGTACATGGTATCATCAGGGCTCTTTGTATATCACCTCAATTCAAATGCATCAATCTTTTGTTGTCTTCCTCATTCATTGTTCAATTGTCACACACAAATGAAGTAATTGAAAATATCATGGCTTAGGTCTCAAAATGACATCTTTACTCATTAGCTTTACACAGGAGGACTTGTAATTAGTGTGAAAAATATATAAGTTAAGAAAAAAATTGAAATGGAACATGAAAAGATTAATGGAAGGCTAGAAAAAGTATTTAAAGGTATGGGAAATGGAACGTAACCAGAATCAGCCTCCTAATTTATGTGCATATTGTGTATGTGTTCATTGTTACTACTAAGAATTAAAGAGATTGGATTACAGAATAGATTGATGGAAATATATTCCCTGTTCAATAGTTATTGAAAATTTATGAGATGTGGTAGACTAAATATGCAGCTTTTTAGTACTTCATGTAACTGGAAAATGGAAATATCATAGGGATAATATTTTAATGGTAAAATAGAAGATAAAAAATAGAGTGTCTTTTCTAGGCTATGATAACTTTCCTCTGCTACTCTAAAGGCTATTGAATGAAAGAGCAATTATTTGAAGTTTGAATTATTACAGATTCAATAATGAGAACTATATAACTTCCATGATAAGAAGTTGTATAGAAACAAGTCAACCCAATTTTTTTTTGGGGGGGGGGTTATTTCTAACAGCTACTAAAAGATGAATGAGCTGGATTTCCCATTATTACAAATGTTTAAATACAGGTTGAAAAATCAACTTCTGGAATATAAGTAGAAATAATTGAAATGAGGTTGTGTGATTAGTTGGCATTAAAGGCTGATCCATCCTTTGAGAGACTAGATCTCTGTAGTGTATGAGTCCAATTTATTTTCACCAAGCTAATTTTGAATGTCCCCAAATTCTCATTATAGTAATTTCAATTATGCAAACAGTTTTATTTTATATCAGAAGCATAGGCATTGCTGCTTTCAGAATCATAGATAAGCTGAGATGCATGAGAGCCTTTAGATTATGTGGCTTTCCTTGATCTGTATCATGAAGAAGCGAGCTCACTATTCTGTAACACTCAAGGGGTAACTCTAGTTTCAATGATCAGACTGGGCATTGAGAACAACAATTTAGAAAATAATTTCCCCAGTTTAAGTTTGAACTTTCACCAATTTATAAAGAGTACAATTCTCTTGTATTTTTTTTGAGTACAACTCTCTTAGCTAAAATTTTGTCTTGCTGTTGGTCTATACAAGATTTCTTTGTATCAAAGCAGGAGCTGCTCCATTAGTAGAATATTTCAAGTTCTTCAACACTAGCTTGAGTGATTGGTCCCTAACTTCCATGTAGCCATGTGAATCTTACTCTATCACAGACAGCATTGCTTCCTCATGGGTCTTGATTTTTTAAAAAAATTGATAGAAAACCATTTATACTAATAAAATAGTGGTAAATGATGGAAGATGTGTTTTGATCTCAGATAAATCATCAAATAAAACTTCATAAAACTTGAAGTCCAGCACTCATTGGTAAGTATGGCATATTGTGGTGGCTTGAACGTACTTGATGTAGTACTGGAAGAAATGCCAACTGTTATTTATTACCAGCAGGATCAAGTGGTGAATAGATTTGAGCTAACCTTCCAGATTAAGAACAGACTACAAAGAAGGAATTGACTATTCATTTTGGGGAGATTATCCACTGAAAACCTTATGAATAACAGTGGAACATTTTTTCTTGTCATATGTTATGTTGTCAGGTGAAAGAGTTCCTTCACTGAGAAAGCACTTAAAATACTACTGAAGAAGAGATGCCTTCTTTCTCAAAATAGAGTTGACCATCATGATATACAAGGAGTGAAACCTTTAGGACCTTCAATTGCTGACTGGAACATTTTTTTCTTGTCAGATGTAATGCTGTCAGGTGAAAGAGTTCTTTAAGTCAGAAAGTACTTAAAATACTACTGAAGAACTGCCTTCTTTCTCAATATAGCGTTGACCATCATGATATACATGGAGTGAAACCTTCAGGACCTTCAATTGCTGATTGGACACAATGAAGAATGAGACAGAATAGCTTCAAAAACCCATTAATATTCACAATGTTAAAAGTACAAAATAAAAATGTACAAAAAAGTGAAAGTCATTGAACAGGTTATAAAGATTGATATGCTAGTCATCAGAGAGATGAAATGTACAGTACTGGCCAATTTGAATTGTGTGTCAGTCCGGGTAGACTAGAGGAACAAATTTCATAGACATGCATATAGATATAAGGAAAAGGTTTACATATAAGAGAAATAGGACATTTAGAAAGCATCCCAATCCAGTCCAGTACAAAGTCATAAGTCCGATATTAACCCATATGCCCGATATCAGTCTATAAAGTCTCCTTCAGACTCATGAAGTCACAGGTCAGTGGCTGCAGAATCCCGGCACTGGCAGGGGTCTCCATATGGCTCCTCGCTTCCAGGGCTCAGAGTTCCATCAACAGCAGAAGCAACTCTTTGCTGGCAGAGGTCTTCATGTGGCTGCTTCAGTTTCAGAGGTCTGGCTCCATCAGGGCAAAGCCATGTGGTCTCTCTGCCGGCTCCTCCAGCTTCTTGGACGCTATCATCTTGTCTTGTCCATGATTTATCATCTCTGAGACTAACTCCCAACAACTGTGGAAGATAACTTCTCATCTTCACGAGGGAAATATCGCGAGATTTCCCAGATGTCTCAGGAGAAAGCCATGCCTACATGGAGGCCTCATTGGCTACTCAATTGCTATCTCCAGATTGACAAGCTAGACTCCACCCCTTCTCAATCATGAAATTAACATAATCACAAAACCACCACAAATTGGAAAATCCTCTGGCTTACTCTTCTAAGAATGAGAAATCCACAGGAAGGGTGTGGAATCAATGGTAAGAAGAACTTTTCAAGATCTGTCCTCAAATTCAATGCTGTTTATGATAGAGTAATATATACCTTATTATAAGGAACTCCAATTCATGCAACTATTTCTAAAATTTCAGTACCAACCATTAAAGCTAGTGACAAAGAACTTGAAAAACTCTACTAATTTCTTGAGTCTAAAATTGGTCAAACACATAATTAAGACTCATTGAAAATTACTCGCTATCATCAGAATGGGAAGTCTAGAAACAAAGAAGAGGGTTTGGTGTTTGAGAACACTGATGGCAGCAAAGCTGGAGTTCAGAAATAGAATCTGGCAAGATCAGAGACTGCTTCATCACAAATACCACTCTCAGCCATATAAATAGTGACTAGGCACATGATTTTCCCCACATGAAATACAGGCATAAAATTGAATATATTTCTGGTAAGGGGCAATGGAGAAGTTAAATTTCATCACCCAAAGTGAAGCAAGCAGATGCCCATTGAACAAGTGCTTGTTCATACTTAAATTGAGGTTAAGGATCCCTGTTAGTATAATGGATTAAGAGATAGGCTGCTGACTGTAAGGCCAGCAGTTCAAACCCACCAGTCTCTTCCATAGAAGAAAGATGAGGCTTTCTCTTCCTGTAACTATTTGTTTACAGTCTCAGAAACCCAAAGGGGCAGTTCAAAGTGAACGGAGGACATTGGTGAAAAACAAGACACCAGGAGTTGACAGAAAAACAAATGAAGTGCTTCTTTTTATTTGAAGTGTTTCAAAAAGTTAATAAAGCACATACTAATTTATGCCAAGAATTTAGAAGGCAGCTGACTAGCCAATCTACGGGAAGAACTCCATCTATGTGCCCCTTCCCAAGAAAAAGATAACTCAGCAGAATACATCAGTCATCCAATAATAGCATTAAAATCATATACAAGAAATTATTTTGGAAGATAATTTAAAAATTGTGCAGTACATTAAAAGGAAGCTGCCTGATTTCAAGTTGGATTTAGAAGAGGGCATGGAGCATATGCTATTGCTGATATCAGGTGACCCTTGTCTGCAAGCAGAGGCTATCAGAAAGATATTTAGCCTTTTATTATTGATTGTGCAAAGGCGATGGAAGATGTGGATTATAAACAGCTATAGTTAACATTGCAAACAATGGGAATTATAGAGCACTTCATTGTGCTCACATGGAACTTGTACACAGATCAAAAGATAGTCCTTCCGCATGATTCAAAATCAGGAAAGGTGTGCATCAGAGTTTCTTTTTTTCACCTTATTTATCCAATCTGCATGCTGAGCAAAATACAAGAGAAGCCTGACTATATAAAAGAAGACTGCTAGATCAGGTTTGGAGAAAGGCTACCTCCCCGACCCCCGCTGTATGTAGATGCCTGGGAGACAGGTGAGGCGTTCTCTGTGAGCAAGAAGAGACAGACAGTCTCAGAAAACTGAAAACTGCCCGGCAGTTCTATCCTCTAGGGATACTGTGAGTTGAAAACGACTCAATGGCAGTGCATTTTTCAGTTGTTATATGCAGATGATATGACTTTGTTTGCTGAAAGCAAGGAGGAGTTGAAGGACTTTTGTTTTCATTATGGATTACCACTCAATATAAAGAAAAATAAAGTGGACTAATAGACAACCTCATGATAAAAAGAAAAAGGAATCAGAAGTTGTCAGGATTTTTACTTTGCTTAATCCACAATCAATGCATATGGAAATCAATGGCTATATCTGCTGCACAAAACATTTTTAAAAGGTTGAAGACATCGTACTGTGTATGATATGACACAATAATAATAATTTATAAATTACTAAGTGTTCATGAGAGAGGGGGACCGGGGAGGAGAAAAAGGAGGCGCTAATACCAAGGGTTTACGTAGAAAGAAAATATTTTGAGAATGATGATGGAAACAAATGTACAAATGTGCTTGGCATACAATGGATCCAGGTATTAATTGTGATAAGAGTTGTATGAGCCAAAAATAAAATGATTTTTTAAAAAATGTTTGAAGAGAAAAGATGTACCTTTGAGGACAACTGTTCATCAGACTCAAGCCTTGACATTTATAATTGCCTCTCTGTGGAAGTTTTTTAAAAACCGACAGAAACATTGCTGCCTTGGGGTCAAATCTGACTCAAGGTGACCGGATAGGTCAGGGTAGAAGCCCTTATGGGTTTCTGAGACTGTGCCTCTTTATGGCAACCAATGCAGAAGAACACCAAAGCATAGATGCACTTGAACTGTGGTGTGGGTGAAGAATATTGAAAACACCACGGATTACCAGAAAAACAATGAAATATGCCCTGGAAGAAGCCAGAATGATCCTTGGAATCACGGCCTGTACCTTGAGCATGTTATCAGGAGAGTACAGGATCCCTGGAAAAGGACATCCTGTTTGGTAATGAAGGACACCGTGAAAAATGAAGAAGGGCCCTACAGGAGTAGATTAGCACCTTGGCTGGCACAATGGAGTCAAACACATCACTTGTGAGGATTGCACAGGATTGAGCTGTGTTTCATTTTGTGGTGCTTAGGACTGACTAGATGACACCCAACAACAACAAAGCTTGAAATGATTATCGCCATATATGATATTAGTTATTATAGACTCCTAAAAGCCAGAAAAATGCATGAAAGAATTCTGCCATGCATAATTATGGTGTATAAATCAGTAGCAGCAACATCAAAGGAGGTTTTTGATTGGATAATGGCATATCCTCCCATTGATTAACATTTTATACTTGAAAGCAACTTTAGAGAAGTGGAAATGACAAGTGTTTGACAGAAACCTTGCCTTGAGAATCACTTACTGAAATCTGTAAATGACTGTGATTATACAAAGCAAAGATTCAAAATAATTAAGTTCAATAATTGAATGCATGCCTATAATAGAAAGTATTATAAATGCTAACATATTACTTGGCATTCTTGCATCAAACTCATCTTCCTCCTGTCCTAAAACTTACCATCCTAAAATTAGTGTCTGATCACCTCATCTGCTTCTCTTAAAATACTTAAAATGTTACTTATAGCCTATATGTTAAAGATTTTAGAAATTCAGGCAGACTTAGTATTTGATTACTACTCATCTATTTAGACTCATTTCTGTTACTCTTCTCTTCTTGAATGTCAAAATACTTAGAAATCCCTGATTATGCTATAATTTGCACATACTGAACAGTCATTATTTTTTCCAGTCTATTTTTTGTTTGGGAATGAGACAAAAAGTATTGCTACAAGATCATAGAAACCATTCTTTTTTTTAAAAAAAGCTTTCAAAATGTCAAGTTATTTTTTCCTCTTAACCTCAAGGTAGGCTAATACACTTCTGAAGAGTGTGATTCCACCTGCCTAAACCCACCCAAAGTATTTTGCACTCTTTTATCTCCACCTCTCAATTTCATTTTTGGTGTCCTCAAGAGTCTTAAATCACGTTCTTTTCCAGTATTCTTTGACTCTGAAGGTCAAGAGGAAGGCTGTATGGTCAAGGTCAGCAGGGGTGGGTTGTAGGGTAAAAGGAATCAGGTTTTCTCATGCAGTTCTAAGACAGTGCTAGCTCAAACATTAAGCAAGATCATTCTAATGCTGGGGAAAGAATTGCTCAGTGCAATTTCCCTGGACTTTCTCTTACCAACAGCAACTTTATCTTTATAATTCTCCTTAATAAGGCATGTGATTGCTACTTGTCCTTCAAGAAAGTCCATCAAGATTATACTATCCCTTTGGAATACCAAGATTGGTTTCATAACCTTTTAAGATGACCTCTCTATTACATTGAAATATTGTAATAAATTCTACCCCTTCAGAAGCCACTTATTTTTATTTTTGCTTCATTTTTTGTGTGTGGGCATCAATGCCTCTGGTGGTCTGGGCGCTACCCAGCCGCCACTGGATTTGAACCGCCAAGCCCGCGGGCTGCAGTTCTGCACTCAACCACTTACGCCACCAGGGCTCAGCTCCTCATTTTTTTACTTATTCATTTTAACACTTTATTTTGGCATCACTCCCCTCTAGTGGTAGTGAGAGCTACCCAGCGCTGTTCCTGAGAGCCGCTGCTGAATTCGAACCGCCAAGCCTGCGGGCCACAGTCCCATACTCATCCACTTACACCACCGGGGCTCAGCCATCATCTTAATACTTTTAATGGGATACAATGTACATATCATGCAATTTAGTAGTTTAATCACATTTAGAAGAGTTGTTCAATCATCACCACAATACATTTCAGAACATTTTCTTCTTTCTCCTACTTATTTTTATTAGTTCCTCATTTCCCTCAACTTTCTTTGCCATGTTCCTAGGTAATTACTAATAAGTAATTACTAATTACTTATTGTCTTTAGGTCTAGCTATCTTGGATTTTCTACAGAAAATCACACACACATAAATAAGAAACAAGCAAACAGCTTTGTCAGCAGATTCCCCACCCTCGCTCCCTCATTATGAACTTGATCTGGTTTCCAAAATTTTCTATACTTTTGGTTTGTATAGTTTTCCCCATTTTTGGGGTGGTGTTGTTGTTCATTGTTGAAGTATCTCAGAGGTGTATGTCAGTGGAGGTCACCCTCTTGCTGTTGTATTATATGCTATTCCATGTTTTGCTATATGAAAACTAAGACCAATGAGTCTAGGAAGACAGTAAGTAGAAAAAGGGATTTGGGGAAAGAAGGATACAGTGCTGGAGGTAGGTTAAAGGGGGACGTTGTCAAGGGGCTCATGTGGAAAAAGAATGCTTGGAAACTGATTGTCGTAGCAATTGTACATTCCACATGACAACTATCATGATTCCAACTGTACTTTACAAATCCAGCTGGACTGGAGGAGGTACACTGGTAGAGATGGGAAATGGAAATATGGGGGACCCAGGACAGATGAACTCCTTGGGGCCAGTAGTAAGAGTGAAGCTACTGGATGGGTGGAGGAAAGGTGGGATAGAGAGAGGGAGCCAACTACAGGATCTCCCCATAACCTCCTATTGGGAGGACAGACATTGGAGGAGTGGGTGAGGGGAGACACTGGACAGTGTAGGATATGGCAAAAATAAAATTTATAAAATATTGAGGGTTGGAGGGAGTGGGGGGAGTAATGAGGGGGGAGGAGAGGAGAGGCTGATATCAGGGGCTAAAGTGGAAAAGCAGTTATTTAGAGAATGATGACAGCAGCAGGCATGTGCAGATGCTTAGCACAATATATTTATTTATGTACTGTGAAAAGTGATGTATGAGCCCCCTATGAAATGATTTAAAAAAGAAATTGGGAATATTATATATGTATCAAATCCCAACTAACAATAGTTTTAAAAGATACAAAGGACAACAAACCAATGGCAAAATAAAAGAGAAAAAACCTCAACTGAAAAGAAAGCAGCAAATATTAAAAAGGGAAACATTTTAAAATAGCTCAAAAGAGATATCA
Source organism: Nesogale talazaci (assembly GCA_004026705.1). Lineage (NCBI taxonomy): Eukaryota > Metazoa > Chordata > Mammalia > Afrosoricida > Tenrecidae > Nesogale > Nesogale talazaci. Next base: position 15,499 of record PVJH01006563.1, on the reverse strand, counting down.
AATGATAAAGTGCTACTTTTAGTTCAACTACATCTGGTATGATCGCCTTTGCAGTGCTCTCTTTCTGATAACAACGCTATTCACTGCTCTGATCTATAGTCAAAGGGGATTTGTATTCTGTATTGCATTGATAAATCAAAGGCTTGTCTTCAGTTACAATTGGTACCATAAATTGATCTTGTTTAACTTCCATCCTTCAGGAAAGACTAATGAGGAGATCAGCTCTGGGAGCGAGTGGTTCTTCATACAGAACTGTGGGTGCCCACAAAGTGGAAAGCTGCAGAGGCCAAGGTGTTCTGTCAACATTGAAAAGGCCTAAGCACACAAGACCCCCAAATCACATTAACGCTAATTCTATCATTTCTTACATGAGTTTCTGGACTTCAGTCATCGTTTCTTCATTGGCCGAAATTGAAGGTCTTCTCTCTTGGCCTGTTTTCGAGGTCTTCTTTAAAATGCAGTCTCCCTCTAAAATGTGTTTATGTGGAATAACATCTCCACAACCTTATTGTAAAACATCAACAGTTTAAGAAGGTCTCTCCTTGAGTTTTCTTTGAAAACAATTTGCTATTAAAACGGAATTTTTTCCTTGGCATAAAATACACCCCCCTTTACACTCCCTTTATACAGGCAATGCTGAGACCATTGCAAGTGTACTACTAAGAAAATTGGTCTGCAGCCATTCATTAATCACAGTGACATTTCAAAAGACATTTTGTTTAGACTGCATGCATGCATACCTGAACTGACTCTGCAGTTGTCATTCTTTCTGTTCGACCTCGTCCTTATATGCACATGGATTTAGACCAGGTTGTTGTTGTGTGCCTTCGGAGCAGTTCTTTTGTTGTGTTTTTTGCCATTGGAGCAGTTCTACTGAAATCAACCCTATGCGCAACAGAATGCAACAATGCAGCCCCCCAGAATTGTGCGTATACTTCAGCACAGCGTGGCAGCCACTGTGTTCAACCCTCTTGTTGAGGGATTTCCTCTTTTTCTTTGTCCTTGTACTTTATCACGCACAATGTCCTTCTGCAACGACTGGTCTCTCATGACAATATGTCCAAAGTACTTGAGATTAACCATGCTTGTCTCTAAGGAATACTCTGGCCAGACTTCTTTCAAGACTAAAGTTCTTTGTACATTTAGCAGTGCACAGCTGTATCGATATTCTTCGCCTGTACCACATTTCAAATACATCACTTCTCCTTGTATTTTCCTTTTTCAATGTTCAACGTTTGCATGCATATGAGGCAATTGCAAGGACCATGGTCCAGGTCAGGCATGACCTGGCCTTCATGTAACATCCTTGCTTTTCAACAGTCTGAAGTGGTTTGTGCAGGAGATGTACACAACGCAATGCATCTACTGATCTCTCCCCTGCCTTGATGAGCATTGTTTGGGGAATCAAATCAAGGCAAAATCTTTGGCATCTTGAAACTGTTCTCCATTCATCATGATGGTAAATAATGGTTGTTGGTGGCAATTGGGGTCTTCTTTACCTTGAGCTATAATCCATATTGCAGGCTGTAACCCTTTATATTCATCAAATATCTCAAGTCGTTAACACTTTCAGTAAGCAGGGTGGTGCCATCTCCATATTTCAGGTTGTTAATAAGCCTTCCTCCCATCTTCAATACTGCATTCTTCTACATGCAATCCAGTTTTGCTGATTATTTGCTCAGCATACAGATAGAACTAGTATGGTGAGAAGACACAACCCCGTCCCACACATTTTCTGATATTAAACCATTCAGTATCCCCATGTCCTGTGTACACAGCTGCCTCTTGATCTATGTGAGAGTTTTTCATGAGCACCGTGAAGTGTTTGAGAATTCCCATTTTTCTCAAAGACAAAAATATAATGTGTTATGATCCATGCAGTCTAATGCCTTGGCTTAGTCAGTGTGCAACCATTTTTGAATAGATCACCTATACATAGAAATGTGTATGCCTAATAAAGTGTGTGTGCCAAGGAAAGAAAGGAAACATCATTGAATTGTTAATTATAGCAAAATTATACATAAAGAGTAATCATTTAATTTCATGCATTATATCTGAGTCATATCAATACCCTGCCTTGCTTGCCATCTTGCTTCTACTTTTGTTTCTTCATAATAGATTTTTGATCAGTCAGTCTAATGAATCTTATAAAATGAGTACCTGCTACCCTTGCTCACAAGTGTCAAGGATTCCTCATCTCCCAGAATAAAAGCTAGAATTCTTGCTTTAATCAAATGGTCCCTACATATTTACACACTGCCACCACATTTCTGCTTGATGTTTTTTCTCTTACTGTAGTAGCTCCCAGCCTTCAGCCCACACAAAGGTTTTGCCCTTTCATTCTGCGGTTCTTTCTCCCTGAAATGAATTGTTTCCTTTCTTTCCATAGTCATTTTAGAACTGGCACATCCGTGAGGCCCACCTCGATTGATAATCTGACTCCTGACATTATGTTCCATTCTGACTCTGTTTTTCTGTAGCGCTTATTGCAGTTAACAAAGGTAATAGTTGAATGATTTTCTTATTTTTGTCTTTTCTCCCAACCCTCTTGAATTTGGGGGAACTTCCCCCTTGCCTATTCTTTTACTCTTTGTTATGAATATTACACGCAGACAATGGGCATGTTTAAGTCAGGCTCCACTTTCTGCCTAAATCACGTATTTGCAGAAACACTTCATATATCAACAGGTTCCATGCCACCATCTTGCTGTGCTAAGTCAGCATCACCCCAGGGCTAGAATATGAAGATCTGCTTGCTATGATGGAGACCTGACTCCTTAGCAACTAACAAACATAGGCTATGGAAAACAAAACAAAAAGAAATCCTATATTTGAGTAGTTCCAAGAACTTAAACTCTATTTTTGTAATAATGATCTTATTCAAAGTGTAAAACAAGCTTTGAGCTACAGGTAGTGGAATTTCTATCCATATTTTCATATCTGGGCAATGTTTCAGATATACAAAATGTAAATATTATATGCTCTCTTTAGTGCATGTGGGTTGGTTATCAGATCTAGAAAAAGAAATTAATCAAATTTTACTTCTTTTATATTTTAAATTCCTTTTGTAATTCCTACTTTGTGTTCCCAAAAGCTTGGGTCTTTCTGTTTCACCTCTCTCTCAAGAAAAAAAAATCAGCACATCTCTGTAAAAAGCAATGAAAGTCAATCCAGAATCAGTAATATATTTAGTTTGTAATGTTACATCCATTTTCAATAGAAACAACATTTAATATTTTTATGTATAAGTTAAAGTGTGGGAAATGTCAACATTTCATTAAAATATTAAAATGTAGAATAAATTAATTACAGGGAGTACAATGTAGTTCTTAAAATAATGGATAATTAAGGCTTAGTTTCTGCAAAGCATAAATTGGTTTGACCCTAACTATATTATTATTTTGTGAGTTGTATGTAAGATATATAAAAAAATTAGAACTCTTTAGCTTAGAGTATAGAGCATTATTAGAATAGATGTGTACTGCATAGGAAGTAGAGATGGGAAAGATGATTTCTGAAGGGACCATGAAGAAATGAATGCAATTTGAATATTAGCCCTTTTTTTCTTCTCCACTGCCATCAAGCCAATTTTAATGCATGGTGATCCTACAGGACAGACAGGAATACGTACGGCTGTGGATTTGTGAGTCTGCAAGTGCTCGTGTTCAGGGGCTGCAGACCGCAATCAGTTGTGCGGACGGCACAGGCGCGGGCAGTGCTGTGCATTGGAAGGCTCTGGGTGCGGACCGACGCTATGGGCCCTAGCAGGAGCACCAACTGTTTTTCGGCGGGCAAAGCCTCATTTCCTGCGGAACAGCTGTAATTTTGAACTGCGGGCATGCAGTGAGCAGCTTAGGAATGTGGAATCAATGTCCAACATCCTGTTTTGAATCTCATAGGGAGATCAAATTACGATTAATTTGCTGTCAGATTTAATGCGCGATCTAAATGAATCTGTAAACTGTCTTTATCTGACAATGTGTGGTAGTTTGTATGAGAATATAATAGAGACCTATTTGACAATTAGCAATGATCTCATTCTTTTTCTGCTACAAAAGGTTCATTAAAATATTTTGGATTTTAGTTAATTAAACGTGTTCTAGCTAAACTCTGAAAAAACACCATCTTTAGTTTTCCTATATAAAAATGCTTTCTATGTATTTTTTGTCAGATGATTCTATGTTTGGCTTTACTATAAAAATTATTCCATGAGATAAAATACGAGTTATAAATAATAAAAAAATCAACAAATAATCTTAGCAATCTACCTCGTTCTGCCATATTACATTGCTGTTAAAATAATGTGTGTTTTTCCTAGGAAAGCTAGAATCCTGTAAATGAAACAACGAGTGCAATTAATGTGAATGTTGACATAGTGTGACAAATGTAACTACTATCATGGAGAAACTTATGGAGCAATTTCTAACCGGGATCCTTGGTTGTTCTGTAAACTTTCATTAAAAACGATAAACTCCTCTTTTAAAAATTAGTCAAGCCAATTCCCCGTGATGTGGAAAATACCATGCTTCCCCAACTCTTCCAAGTGCAGGTTTTACATGTGCCCTCATGAAAGAGCATGTGCGCACATCTTCTCACCATGCTGGGCGAGCAGGGCCCTGGAGAGCGTGCTGTGTCCTCTTGACTCTGGCCCGCAGGCCTTGAGACTGACAGGGTGGCTTACGCAGCCCAGTCACATTGCCAGTCTACCATGGGCAAGGGGAAACTAATTGTTTTAGGTCAATGTCATTTGGAGTAGTTTGTCACACAGTAATAGCTGATCAATAGTTGTAATTATTTATATGAGAGAAATGAACTACAGTGTTGATTCTTTTATAATCTATTTTTCTACTTAGCACTTAGAGATAATGACTGAATCTGAACATTGCAGATCACCTGGTGCTTCTAAAGATGATTTTATTCCATAGATATGCATCAATGTACATATGAAAGTATATGCATACATGTTTGACATACATGTGATTTTTAGTCTGTTAAAATGTATTTCTTTCCTCAACATAGTGCTATTATAGCTTATCTATATGGAGGTATGTAAGTTATAATTACCGTTCACTGCCCTTAAATCTCCATTGTATGACTTAAAAATTCATTTATTCCTTCTAATATTGATTTTGGTTAAATGGATATAATTTTGCCTAATACAGGCAGTGCTTTAATTAATATCAGTTTTATCTTTTGAGTACTTATACAAATAATTCTCAGAATCACCAGTTCACCAATTTTTGGCTCAGGAAGCTTTTCATAACCTAACCATGAATAAATAGATTATATTTCTAGGGGAGGGACACAATTTATTTATATGTTAAAACTAAAATGGTAAATATATTTATCAGGATATTTGTGGCTGTCAGATGCCATCGAATCAGTTCAGACTCAGAGTTGAACTCAGATTCCAAGTTGAACTAAGCACATCCCTCCCCCCCCCCCCCCCCGGTGCCTCCCATTAAGTTGTTCTTCATCCGATCCCATTGTGACAGTCACTGGGTTCTTCCCTCTCATTGAGGGGCTTCCTCTTTTATGTTGACCTTGTACTTTCGCAAGTAGGATGTTATTCACCAGGAAATTGCCTCTTCTGATGACATTTCTGAACAACACATCAGAAGTCTGTCCATATCTGCCTCTAAAGAGCATGCTGGCTGTACTTCTTTGAACACAGATTTGTTTCTTCATTTTTCAGTCCATAGTCAATATTCTTCTCTATCACTATAACTCAAACCTATCCCTCTTACCCATTCTTCCTTATTCAGTGTCCATCTGTACATCCACATGAGGTCTTTGAAAACACTATGGCTTGGGTCAGGTGTACCTTAGTCCTGAAACTAACCTGTTTATTTTCAACACTTTTTTTTCCTTTTTCACCTCACTGCCCTGGTGGGAGTAGAAAGCCCCTTGCTCCTGAAGAGCTGGATTTGAACCGTCAACTCTGTGGGCCGTAGTCCCACACACAACCACTGCACCACCAGGGCTCAGCTGCTTTTCAACACGTTGAAGAGACCTTGTGCAGCAGAATTACCCAATGCTAGGTGTCATTTGATCTCATGACTGCTGTTTCTATGCTCATTGATTGTGGATCCCAAGAAAATGGAATGCTTGACAGCAAAATGAAATACTTGACAGCAAATTGAAATACTTGACAGCTTCTCTCTTTGCTCCATTCACCACAATGTCACTTGGTGGTCCAGTTGTGAGGACTTGAGTTTTCTTTCTGTTAACGCATAATCCATATGGAAGACTGCAATCCTTGATCTTCATCAGCAAGTACTTCCAGTCCTCTTCCCTTCCAGCGAGCAAGGTTTTATTAATAAGCCATCCTCCCAAATTGATGCTGCATTTGACTTCATCGCCTCTAGCTTCTCTGATCATTTACTCTCAGTACATGCTGGGGATACTTAAATATTGAAGTGATGTGAAAGTTGCACACAGCGGGTTTTCCCGTCATGTTGAATTATTAAAGAATCCTAGTAAGTAACCAATTGTCCATAGTAGATTTAAGTAATAATAATATTTTATAGAATATTTAAATAAGCATAATAGTTATGCATGTAGGTATGTCAGTAAAAGTAAAAATCACACAGAGTAATTATAGCAGTCATTTGTAACAGTCTTCCACAACAGTGTTTTTTTTTTGTGTGTGTGTGTGTGTGTGTGTGGTCTTTTAAATAGTGGAAACAAGCTGGCTACTGCGAGTGGAGATACTACAGTTAAATTATGGGACCTATTTAAAGGCGATTGCACGTTGACCTTTGAAGGGCACAACCACGCCGTGTGGTCATGCACGTGGCACTCCTGCGGTGATTTTGTGGCTTCTGCCTCCCTGGATGCGACAAGTAAAATCTGGGATGTTAACAGGTAAGAGTAATTTAAACATTATTGAACTTCTATTTTGAAAGACACCTTTGATTAAATTTATTTCCTCCCTTAACACCACAACTGATGACCGTTGTAGCAAACAAAACTAAAACCCTGTTAGTTGAGATTATAGGGAGTTACTTAAATGGTCTCTGAAAAAATCCACTACTAATTCTATATTTATATTTCTATAATAATTTCCTTCGGAATGGAGGTGTCAAGGTAATAATAATCTAATCTAATCTAATAAGATTAGAATGGCTTTATTAGAAAATTGTTTTAAGCAAAATGGAAAAAAAAGAGATATATTGAATCGTTTAGGTTTCAGTTCTCCGTTATTCAGTCGTGCCTGCTCCTCTTGCTGTGGAACGAACTTTTTAATCCACCTGAAAACGAAGAAAATAACTGTGTGCTTCATGGTGCACTTGGGTGCATTATGTCCCTCAACCCCCATGAACTACTTTGGGGGAAATTCACAAATTATAAGAATAAATGGGGCTGAGCCCCGGTGGCATAAGTGGTTGAGTGTGGGATGGCGGCCGGCAGGCTTGGCGGTTCAAATCCTGTGGCAGCTCTCAGGAGCAGCACTGAGTAGTGCCCACAGCCACCAGAGGCAGTGATGAACACCCCCCCCCAAATAAATAAATACAGAATTTAGAAGCAAATATCCTAGAGAGGTAGCAATCAAAGGCATTCATTTTGTTTGTACTACCATAATTTTATAGTGCCTGAGTATTTTTGGATTGCTACATCCAAAGGATACAAAGAGTTAAATTTCCATGCTACACAGTATTCCAGTGGCCTCCTTGAAGGGACTGTTTGTAATCAGTCAGACCGACCATTTATATCACTAAAACCATGCCCAGCTCTTAATACAAAAGATAAAGATTCCTGAAAATTTAAAGCAAACAGTGATGAGAGAGCCACTGCGATTTATAAGAGAAAGGCTCACTTTTAAGATGAACCGAGGTAAAAGTGACTCTAGCAAACTATTTCCATTCTTTTCTGGGATCATGAATAACGTTTAAACTAGAAAAAAAAAAAGGTACTAATGAAAACTCTATCGATTTTTTTCTGGAAAAAAAAAAACACAACTTACACAGGGCTTTGCTGAAATCCTAAACATAGTTTGATGATCTCCTGAGGCCATGAGGCATCTTATCTAGATAGCGCCTCTCACCACTCAAATTCCCCTCCCATCGTGTGTCTTTGAGATGCTGGGGGTGGCGCTCTGGGTCTGTGCAAAGCGCATTTCTGCTGCTAGATGAATCTAGCAGGAAACTGCAAAACTGGAGATGTCAAAAGAAAGGGCCTGTTTCCCATTTTCTGCTTATGAGGAGGTAGTTCTGGTGAGGAAGGGCCCACCAACATCCTAGGACCGGTGCCTTCTCACACTGCCGTTGAACTTCACTGTGAGTTAAAGCAATGGCAGGGGGCCATGGGTGACCCCTCAAGACCTTACAGGAGGGAGAAGGAGAATCCACATGTGTCCCAGAATGAATCCTCTGGGTCAGAGGTCAGACATGCTTCTACCCTTTCCTCCTTTATGACACCAACCGTCCCTCCCACGACACTATTTTTTCTGCCCGCTTTGATACAGTCACAGACCACCCACAATGTTTATGAATATGGGGCTGTATAGGGAAGCCTTTGGAGATTTATCAGGAGGAATTTACAGATTACCACGAGCCAAGATCAGAAAACATAAAGGATATATTTCTTCTCTGCCACGCCAGCTGGGACCTCGCTCTCTGATCTGTGGTGTCGCAGTCATGCTGCATTGTGGCCTCTGCCTTGTTGGGCAAGAGTTACAAAGCTCTGATAAAGATCAAAGAATGCCCTCCTGGTAAGCCAACCTGCTGCCTAAAGATACCTTTCTTTGCTTCTTCTGTGGGTTGGGAAGTCACTAATGCTTTGTCCATGAGCTTAGTGCCATGTATGGCCTCTGGTCCCTTTTCTGCCTCTGCCACTTTGGGCAGGGATTTTTCATAAGCTTTCCTGGTGGGGCTTCTTTTCTGATGGTCATGGGATCCCTGTTCTGCTTCTGAGATAGAGTATTTTTATACCTGGTAGAATGTCAACGTTTCTCAGTCCTTGAGTTAGAGTCCTCAATACCCATTTGCCTACTCAGAAAGTCGCAAAGATTGTGGATAGAAGAGCCACAGACACAGACTCATGACGCATTCATCAGAGACCTTAGACCCTACTCATAGGCACCACCTTCCCTGTGGTCTGGATGCTGCAAGCTCTCTATTCTCCCTCTCCAACACGATCCTAGCAGTACCATCTTCTCAGACAAGTGAAGTTCCATCCTGCAGTCCTCCATTCAAGGTTTTATGGTCTAATATTACCAGTGTCTATCCTATGCTACTCAGTCGCTGGAAGTGGTGGCTGCTTCTTGTAGTGACTTTTGTTTCAGATACTTTAATGTTCTTCTTTTCATTGATTAGTTGTTTAAGTAACTTTACATCTTGACCGGACCTTGATAAATACAAGAAATTAATTGGCAAAGAGCTTGAGCTGCCTAAGCTAAACTATATGACTAAGTAATATTTTGTATATTTCAAATGCTAGAATACATATCACAGGAAAAATTTAGAACAATTTCTACCTAAAATAGAGATAATTTAAAATGTATTTTAATTCTCAGATATACTCATATGACATTTAGATGCCAGACATAATTGAACATAGACTTTTAAAATTTGATTTTCTTCCATACAAGGTGACCAAATATAAGTACTATAATAAGTTATCCACTTTTAATAGTAATACCTTATTTCATTTTGCACAGCATTTGTTTTTTATGAGCATTCTAACAAAAGCATAGTGGTCCCATCTAAAATTGATCTTCAGATGTTTTTGAAAAGGTGTGAGGAAAAACTGCTTTCAAATAGATTCAGCTAAACATAAATTTCCCCAGATACCTGTACTTAATGATTACCCCCCCAGATTCTTCTATTCAGTTATTGTCTCCCCATTGATGCCCAGTAGACGATGACACAACAAATCAAAACCATTCTTGATTGATGCTCAAATCCTTTATACTCAAAAATGTCATCAATGCCAAAATCAAAAGCTCATCTTCATCCTCAAGGTCAGAAGAATCATACCAATTTTAAAGCTGAGGTGATAGACAAATACTAGCACATATCAACTAAGAGATTGATGGTTCCTATTGCAGATATTGATAAACATTACAGAGTCAGAAACAAAACACTCGGTTCTTATATCTGATTGGCCACTGATCAATCTCTCATAGATGCGTCTACATGAGCATCTTACTTTAAAATTTCATATGTCTTGGGAAATGGCAAAGTCACTAAACTGGCTAAGTCATTTTCTATAGTAAGATGTGGGTTGGTAAGCTATACTATGCTGAGCCATATATTCTTTTTCCTGATATCACATACATCAATATAATCATCTATTTGATTAGCTTCTGCTAAATATTATCTACTGTGCCTCCATTCCTGGGTGACCCCTGATTGCTGTTGGCTGCCCTTGGTGGGCGGGGTCACTGTAACCTGTGATTGTTTCTGAATTGCATGTTATCTGCCACCCTCATCTAATTAGCTCCTCAGCAGAAAGTTGGTTCCGTGAAAAATGTAATTAATGTAAAAAAGAAAAGCTCCCAAAGAAAGAATCACATTTAATAAGTGTGACTAAAAATCTCCAGCTTGCTTTGAATAACTACCAGTAGCATTTTTAAGGCATCATAAAGGAATATGTATATATAAAAGGAATATATAGTAAATGAACAAATATATCAGTGATTATTGATGTATATTATTAATTTTATACTTTAAAATATATTATTTAAAAATCATTTCTAAAACTGACACATAGCCTGGAACATACTCATGGCTGAATAAATACTGAGCAGGGTGTTTGACACATGGGAGGTACTTTGATTAAATGAACAGATGAAGATTGGATCAACCAACACAGGTGCTGAGTACTTTTCTGGGTCTCTCTTCCCACTCCAGAGAAATTAGAGTGATAACTGGTATTTGATGAGACTACCTTGTTTTTCTGATTCTCAAGTTTTCTGCTTTTTACAGTCTTATCACTTTTGTATCGATGTTAGTAGAAAATATCTGAGTTTTCCTCTGCTGAGAGATCTCCGCCTTGCATGGTGACTGCTTTCACAGTTTATAAGAAATAAGTTAAGCTGTTCTGTTTTATCCAACATAAATCTATAAAGCGTTAGAAATGGGTTTGAAAAATGAGAAAATGTCTAAGTCAGCTGAAAAGGTGATTTGTGTTTCTTGAGGGGCATTTGTGCATAAAATTAATCAATAAATATTCATGAAAAGACTAAACGCTATGGGAGTGTGGCATAGATATTAGAAAATTCTACAGCTCCACCACTACTCGCAATGTGGTTACAAACAAAATCTGTGGCGACTTTGAAATAGAAAATATATTGTATATAATGCAGCTTATAGTATCAGATTGAGTGTTTGAGTTAACTCCTGACTAGTATTCTTAGAATGTAGCGAAGCTTTTGGCAAGCAGCTACTCTATCCTGTCACTGTGATACTGAGAGGCAGACCATAGGCCTTGTTAGTTGGGCCGAGGAACTGGGAAGAGCCAAGACGTAGCTGAGAGTGGGTTTGCCAGCCACTTTTTTAACAATGCATTAAGCAGACGGTGATTGAGCAGTTGGTAACCAGTGATGGGAAAAATCCTGGACAATTGCAGATGACAGCAGCCTCTGGACCTGAGACAGTAAGAAATAAAATTGTTTTCATTACCTCCAGGTGTATAATTTTAGATGTCCTCAAGTTGACAAAGGAATACAAAACATGTTTTAAAACTATATTTAGAAAAGTCCTCTCTGTTTACTGTCAAAATAAAATGACTGGAGGCCAACCTACCAAAAACCTACTAAGGTTTTGAAAGAATTATATTGAAAAGGAGAAGTGGATATAGCCTTTGTAAAACTCTAGCTCTTCAAACTGCAAAAGAATCTCCAGGACTTAAAAGTTCCATTCAATGGAAGTATGCTATGAATGTTGTCAGTTGCCAAAGAAGACATAGACCATGTTCCTCATTTCAAATGGGACCACAGAGGATAAGCAACAAAGAGCATCCCCTGGAAGAAGCCATATGCCAAAAGAGCAACAAGCAAAGGGACTGCTCCCACAGAGGGATCGAGGGTATAAGCAAGGGCTTTTCTTCAGGGTCATGGCAAAGTTCCTTGTGACGTTTGTCTTGGATTCCATCAGTTTTTAAAACTACTTACTCTTTTGCTTCCGGCTTTCTCTCCCCGCCCCCCATTTTATGTATTGGAGTTTATATAACTAGAAAAAAGACATTGTCATATTATTGAAACTTTTATTCAGCAAAACCCCCCAAATATAAAACCATCATGTTTTGACATATTTTCTAACTAAGAAGATACACTTCCATTTGTGATGTTTCCATCTTTTTACATCCATTCCCAAATAATGCTGTGCTTTTCAATTTGCACTAGATCATAACAGCAGTTTGGGCATCTCTGGGTGACTCAAATTGTGCTTATTTTAAATGCCCCTTTAGTTTGGGGAACAAAAAGAATTCTGGAGGGGCAAATTCAGAGAATGGAGTAAAGCTTCCCAATGAAGTTCTTCTTAAAATGTCTCTGAACTAAAAAAAAAAAGTTTGAGATACATGCAGTAAGTGAGTCGGACTTTAGGCCATTTTCCAGTGACAGGTAGTCAGTGAACACAACATATACGAATGAGAGGTTAACAAACATATTAGGTGGCCAGAAGCAAAGTATGATACAACTTCTAGTTGATTATGATAATTATTCTTCCTAATTCCATATTAGTAGTCAGATGCTTGCCTAATGATATTTCTCAGCCCTCTGGTTTGGTGTCATATGCCCCTAGGCTCTCTGAAGTGGATTAATAGTTGAAGTTATGTGTGCCCTGCCCATCCTTTCCCCTTGTAATAGAATGGGGTATCAATGCCAGTGTCTAGAATTCCCTTCAAATTCAATTTTTCAAAAACCAGGGTGACTGCTGGACAGTTTGAATTAAAGCCACCCTATTCTGAACTTCAAATAACCTGGAACAATGTCTAGAATCTTGGGCAATAGGAAAAGAAATTTTAATGTTGTTCAACATATTCTTTTTCAATCTATTTGTAACAATACTTTAATTGGCCTAATATAGGTAACTTGTGAAAATGTTTAGGTGATAACTTCTCCTCATGACAAATCTATAAGGCAACTGAGTTCTGTGAATGTCTCCAAAATATTTTGATGGAAAAAATATTTTGATGGAGTAGTAATAGAACCACTATACTGGTAATAAATTACTATTCAATTGCATCTTTTTTTTTTGCCTTTGATTTTCCAACTTTCCAACTTTAATGTTTGTTTCTGGAGCTTATGAAGTGTACTACTAAAGTCTAACTTGTGAGGAACAATAAACTTTAATCGTTGTTTTATATGAAGGTTAATGCCTGTAACAGTGGATATAAATTGTCAGAAAACATGCAACTATAATATATTAATCTCTCCATAATTGAGTGCTGCCTTGGTATAATACAGTACAATATTAATAGCTGAAAATAATGGTAGCTTTAATATTTGAGAATCAGCTTTGCTGATTTTAGTTAAACTTATTAAATGCAAATGTATCTTTCATGTCAATCTCACAATGCTGTTTTCACATATAGTTATGTATTTGTGGATTTGATAAATATATGTTGACCACTTCCTCTGTTACAGGCACTATTATAGTTGCTAAACCATCAAAAAATCACTGCTGTTGAGTTGATTGCACTTCATATTTGTCTTATAGGAGAGGGTAGAACTGCCCCTGTGGCTTTCTGAGGCTGTAAATGTAGAAAACCCCATTTTTCTCCCATGGTGATACCGGTGAATTTAAACTACTGACCTTGCAGAGGAAGCTCAACTTGTCACCAAGTTGTAAGGCCAACTTGTAACACATGACACAATGAATTTAAGAAAATTTTAGAAGTGGTGAAAAATGAAAAGGAATACATGAAGTTCAATACCCTAGGTTTTAGTTAGGTGAAATGTACTGGTATTGGCCATTTCAAAGCAGAAAATCATATGATTTGCTTTGTCAGGAGTAGCACAATCATGAGGAATGGAATAGCATTCACTGTCAGAAGAGATCTTGTCAAATTCTTCATGAAGTAAAATGTTCTCTGTAATTGAGTTATATCTATCTGCCTTCAAAGAAATCCAGTCAATGCAATAATTAACTCGATTTCATGCACCAACAAAAAATATAAGAATACTACCACTGATTTCAGTTCGAAATTGATCAAACATGCAATGAAGATGTATAGAGAGCTATTGGTGATTAGAGTGCAAAACTTGTAAGCAAGGAGGAAGGAACAGTAATTGGAAAATATGGACTGCATAATAGAAATGAAGCTGGAAATTACATGATATCATTTTACAAAATGAGTGATTTGTTCATAGTTAATACTCTTCAACAACACAGATGGGATACACAGAAATCAAATTATCTACATCTGCTGAAAGACACGATGGAAAAGTTCAGTATTAGCAACTAAACCCAGACCAGGGACCAGCTGTAGAACAAATCATCAACTGTGTAAATACAAGTTCAGGATAAGCTTAGTAACATGGAAACAAGTCCACAGGAGCCAAAATATCACCTAGAGTCTATCTCATATGAATTTTCAGAACTTCCCAAGAAAAGACTTTATGCATTGAACACTAATGACAAAAGACCTGATGAACTGTGGGAAGTCATCAAGCCTATCTTGTATGAAGAAAGTGAAAAGTCATTGAAAGGAGGAAAGAAAGAAAATATTGAAGTGGATGCCAGAAGAAACTCTGAAACTGGCTACTCATCTAAGTAGCCAAAGCAAATGGAAGAAAAAATGAATTCAAGGGTCTGAATCATACATTTCAAAGTGCAGCACAAGAAAACAAAGCCAAATATTAAAATGAAATGTGCAAGGATTTAGAATTAAAAAACTCAAAAAGAAGAACACACCCAGCTTATCTGAAAGGGAAATATTCAAGAAAAAAAATCAAGTTTCAATTGCAATAGTGAAAGAACTTGTAGGTAAAATATTGAATAATGTAGGACATATCCAGAGAAAATGGAAAGACTACACAGTGTCACTGGGTCAAAAAGAGCTAGTCTTGCACCACCATCAGAGCAGGTAGCAGATAAGCAGGAACCATTTCAAGAGGTGTTGAAGGAAGAAGTTTAAACTGCACTAAAAGCATTAGTCAAGGCTTCAGGACCGATGGAAAACCCAGTGAAATGTTTCAGAAAGCCAAAGAAGATAAAGAAACCCACTCATCTATGCCAATAGACTCAGAAGACAGCTTCTTGTATCTCTCCCAACTTCTGGGAGAGATCCATATTTGTGCCCACTTCATAGAAGATGACCCAAATAAGTGCTCACACTATCATGGATACAGCAATCAAGTAAAAGTCTGCTTAATCATCCAGCCATGATTATGGCAAGATGAGGTACTAAGAT
The DNA here is from genome assembly GCA_004026705.1 of Nesogale talazaci. Taxonomy (NCBI): domain Eukaryota; kingdom Metazoa; phylum Chordata; class Mammalia; order Afrosoricida; family Tenrecidae; genus Nesogale; species Nesogale talazaci. The sequence goes on along the minus strand of PVJH01006563.1, from coordinate 136 downwards.
TTTCAAATGATAAAAGAAAGAGAATAATAGTATGATTCATGAAACAGTTATGTTTTATTGAAGATAAATTGTTCCTTCCAGTTTAAGCAGCACTTTCTTTGTAACTTAGGACTTTGTAAGAACTAAACATAAAAAC